>JAJEJO010000650.1:250749-265283 GCA_020662805.1 Glaucomys volans
TGCTGGGATTACAGGCATGCGCCACCGAGCCCGGCCCAGCTTTCTTATAGTTGCTATTTTCATGATGTATTTTTTCTGTGTGTCACCTTCATTTTATGTAATTCTGAATCTGAAGTGTTTATTATAGACAGACTATATTTAGGTCACTTTAAAATCTAATCTACAACCTCTAACTCTAGATTGGTTTGTTTAATGCACATTTTATGTTATTATTGATAAAATTAGATTTGTATTTGCCTATTTACATTTTGTTTTATATATGCCTCACATTTTTTTTACTTATCTATTTCTCCTACTGTTTTATTTTACAGTACATAAATGTATCCTAATGTAGAATTCTAGTTTATTTAATGGTTTTATTCACTCTAGTCATTTTGGATGACATTGTTCTGTAGTTACACATCTTAGGTTATCAAAATCATCTTCACATATAGACCTTAGTTTTTGTGGTAGATAGAAACTTACTCCACGTAACTATTCCCTTTCTCTCTCTTCTGTGGAATCACTACATAATTTATATCTCTTAATGTTACTAAGCCAACAATGCATTATTGTGATTGCTTTCTTATTTGTAGTCAAATAGGCAATTGCTTTATTTCAGTCACTTCCTTCGTTTTATTATTGGTAAATATATTGCACTGATATTGCATTTCTATGTGTTATGGGTCCAATATATGATGTACATATTATTTTATACAGTTTATTTTAAAATGTTAGTAAAACAAGGGGAAAACACACATGTACACATTTTTTATAATTGCATAATGACCTATATTAATGTCCTTTGTTGTTATGGTATTTACATTGTATTTGTGTATTCAATTTATCTTCCAATTTTTCTTATTTTCACACTGAATAATTGCCTTTATTATTTCTTATAATGATGGTCTTTTAGTGACTTTTTTTTTCATTTTTTATGTATGTGGGATTGTTTTTATTCTTAGTTGCTAGATATTTCCCTCATTTTAAATATTTTGAACATGTTATATTACTTCCATTTTTCACTGCTAGTTAAAAAGTTATTTTGAAAGTTTCTTTTTTTAATTTTGAAAACGTTTAGGATAATTTCTTTTAACTCCTCCTTAAATGTTTACTAGAAATGAGCAACAATGTACCTGTGCTTTTCTCCATGGGTAGTTTCTTGGAGTTTTCACTAGTTTCAAAGTTTTCACTAGACATCTGCTTATTCAGACTCTCTATACTCTCTTTCTTCTTGAGTCTGTTTTGGTAGTTTGTGTCTTCTAAAACGTTTTACATTTACCAAAGTTATTTGTTGGAGTGAATTGTTCATAGTTTTTTTTTTTTTTAATTTTTACAGACTGCATTTTGATTCATTGTACACAAATGGGGTACAACTTTTCATTTCTATGACTGTACACAATGTAGATTCACACCATTCATGTAATCATGCATGTACATAAGGTAATGATGTCTGTCTTATTCCACCATCTTTCCTACACCCGCGCTCTCCCTCTCATTTCGCGCTATGCAATCCAAAGTTCCTCCATTCTATTTTTCAAGGGAGATGAAGTGGAATAAATATGGTGAGATTTCAATTGTGATAATGCTGAAAAAATATATTTCATTGGCTTATATCAGCTGGCATTTGTATTTCACTCATGGTTTCTGGGTAATTTGAGCTATACATTGAGGTTAGGTTTGTTCAAAATCTTCAGCAGATACTGTTGTTGCATGTATATATTTCTTTATTGTCAACTACTATTTCAGTGCTTTTAGGCCTAACATCTAATACCAACATCTGAAATTTCAGGAATACAATCTTCTTTGGTAGCCATTCATCAAAGCTACTCAAATTAAAATTAATTAATTAATTAATCAATCCCCCACTTCTCTTGCCCTTCAAAGGATAATAACAAATTATCTGTTTCCAAGATCTCTATGGTAGGATTAAAGTCCTATTGTATACAGTGGGAATTTGCTTCTTAATACTTCATTGTTTCATATCCCCAGACCCCTGCAGAGTTTCCTAGGACCTTAAATAAACTAATTTCACTGAATTTCTTTTCACAGAGTTTTTCTCTGAGACAACTTAAAATCCATACCAAAAACAGTTTGGTAAAACATTCTCAGGATGGGCTTTGAAATGAATCTCGGCTTGTCAAACAACAAGAACAAATAGGCAACAGGAGCTGATCTTAGTTTCCTTCTGTAACAGATTTTCAAAGGTTTGATAAATTGCATCTTATAGCAAACTAAGTGGAGATACCCAAAATGCCATAACAGAATACTAAATAAATATTCAGAATGCTTTTATGTTACGTTATAATTTATTGCATGAGACCAAAGTACCCAGTTTGACTATGTTCCCAGCAGAGCTTAACAACATTACATATACAAGGATGTAAAAACACTAGTGAAGAACACATTTGTATGATTAAACAACTTACTAGTAGATTTCCTTTGTAGTCTGAGTGTTTGGTGATAGGATGTGATGGTATAGAATTGATAGAATTCCAAAAGAGCAAGAAAAGGAGATGGCAATAAACTACCAAAGACAAACTGAATTTTAATTATGACAATAAGACTAAAAGTAGAGGCAAATCAATCATTGGTGATAACTGACAGAACATGGAGTTCCTAGAAGCTAGATAGATAGGGAAACAAGAGGGGTATTGCCTGACACAGGAACAACAGCAGTAATAAGAAAAAAATTGAGTGAGCAAATAATATGTTTTCTATAACCCCACTGGCAAGTTCTAATTTCTCATCCCATTTCTAAATCAAAGTCAATTTTCAGACATCCAATTGTTTTGTGAATGGAAGGCCATATTTATTTTAAGGACAGAATAGTAAAGAAATTAGAAACAATACTAATTACTCCAGTTTTTTCTCAAGAAAGACTATTTAACTACTGAACAAGTGTACATTGAATATAGTAGAGCCCTCAATTTCTCCAAGACTTTTGGAATGAGTATATTTACTGACACTATAGAAAAATGTCACCTCTGAGTAAATTTTGAATTTATTCATCTAGTTCTTACAGATTTAGGCTCTCTAGGCAAGTGGCCTTGAACATAAGGAGACATAGTAAAATTTTAATAAAACTAACAGTATAGCTTACCATTTAGACATTTTGCACTTCTCATGCAAGAAGACAAAAAAGAGTTCCTACAAGCAGGGAAACATTTTTATGAGGAAAGTGAATTTTAGCAACATTTGAGGAGCAAGGAGGAATATGTCTAGAACCCAGAGGAACTGCTAGATTTTTTTTGTGATATTGTGAATGAGTGTTCAAACACAACCAGTGAAAGATTAAGACACCAAAGAATATCTCCTCATCACATTGGGCAGACAACCTAGGTTAGCACAAGTGCTAAGAGAATAAAATGATATTTTTAAATAGGTGACTGAGAAGGAGACAACAAATATTAATTACAGCTTAGGACCAGCTGTGACTTGTGATTGATCTTAGTTCTGGCTTGTGCTACCAGGAAAGGGATAGAAGAAATTAAAATGGATATCTGCAGATCTAAATAGTGTAAGAAGTGGCCTATGTCAGTTGATTTCCCGTGATACCATGTCATCTTAAGATTCTCCAATGACTGACTACACTTGTGCTCACAGTCTCCAGAGATGTTTTTAGTCATTGATCTGTACTCTTCTCATGCAAAAATAGAACATATTTAACAATTTCAACCCCCTATCTTGATTGTAAGACCCCCAAACAATTACAGATAGGAGTCAGTTTATAAAGCCAATAGGTCCCTCTATACTTAATTGAAAAAAAACCTCTAAGGTTTATGATGTTCATTGGTGCCAAATGGCTGGAGTGAATTGGGTTTCAGTTTAGCACAATAATAAATGGCTCTACAACATGCCTTAATGGAATTCCATATAATCACTACTTGTCAGTCATTCCACTCAGCGTTTCAGATATAATCTTTCCAATAGATTATTTGTTTTTAAACACTTACGTTACAAACTAAGAAAAAAGTGAAGGCTCATGTGATAAACTGTATGAGAGTATAACTCTATTATAAAAAGGAATGAAAGTTTGACAAAAAATGAAATCCACCACTGATTGTGTGATGGTTAAAGTTATTTGCTAATTTGGTTCAGCTATGCTGCCCTAGTGTTTGGTGTAGATTTTGCATCTAGAGGTAAATAACATTCAAATAAGTATACTTTGAGAAGGTTAATGTCTACAGTGCAGGTGGGACTCATCCAATCTGTTGAAAGCCTTTAAAGCAAAGTTAGAAGTTTCCAGAGGAAGAAGGAATTCGGACTCAAGAGTGCAACATTAACTCTTTGCCTGAATTTCTATTCTGCTAGTGGACTGCCTTATGTTTTAGATTTGCCAATCCCAGGGGCAATTGTGTGTGCATGTGTGTGTATGTGCATGTGTGTGTAGGTGTGTGTGTGTGTGTGTGTGTGTGTGTGTGACTGATTCTCTATTTCTGGAAAACCCTGCTTTATATAAGCAGATGATAATGCAACTAATGAGGCAAGTTAAAAATTGTTTAAAGTGACTTTTTTCAAAACATGAACATATATAATGGTAACATATTGCTAGATGCAGAACAAAAATCAAAAATCTTGAAATCTGAGTTAATGAAATGAAATGTCACTTAAGATTGTTGCCAGAACCTGAAGATTTCCTGTGCTTGTAGAAGTCAAACAAAGGGCTTGACAGCCACTCCAAATTCCCTTCTAGAATTGAAAGAATGTCTGTTCTATCAGAACGAAGCAAAAGAATTAGTGCGTGGCTTAACATTTTAGTGGCTAAAAATTATGATCAATTTGAGGAATGTTGTATATAAACATCTAGAAGATAAGAACATGGACTGGCAGCTTAGTGATATTGTATAGGAAACACTAACTTGCAGTCAGGAGCTGGGTTCTAATATCATCAATATTATTACCTGTGTTATCTGGATTCTTCATTAAACTTCTCTGAGACTTAGTTTCTTAAAGTAAGGATTTCCTTTAAGTCCAATGTTTTAGCTACTGTAGAAATAAAAAAATGCTGACTATAAGATTTTATATCAAATTCTTACTTATAAAGTTTTCCAGGTTCTTAAAGTGAAAAATTCTATTATATCTTAAATTGAATGTCCGCTGTTACCAATCAACAGATTCCACTTCTCATTGTATGATACACTGTCTATATGTGTGTGTGTGTGAGAGAGAGAGAATACATATATATATATGCTCTTATATCAAGTATGCAGGTAATATGTACATAATTAAGATACTCAGTAATATGTATAAAATATATAGTCATTAAATATTATAATTAGGTATAGCATAATAATAATAATAAATAAATCTTTAATAAAATATTTTTTCTTATATTAGATATTCTTTTTGGAAGGAAGATTGAGAAAGAATATTTTTACATTTCTTAATGTGAAAATGTGATGTCTCTTTATCCTTATTTGAGATTCATTCTCCCGTTCAGAAATCCACAACTGTGGCCATATTATGTTCTCTTACCTTTTTTGTCTTAAAGTGTCAAAATTTTGACTATTAAGCAAACAAATTCAGTATTGTACAAAATGTACCGAGAAATGCTGCATTTATAGCACTATTTAAAAATGTCATTTTTGTGTGTGTTTAAGAAGTTAAACTGCAATATTAGCATGAATCACTTGTTAATTATAATATGGATGCTGTGTATGGTCTGAGTTGTCCCGAATCATTTGTTCTCAAAGCAGCGGGTAGGAGGACACCTTTGTCTCCTTCTCACCTTTTGTCCCATAAATGAAACTTCATATAAAGAGAAGGAAATGGTCTGTATGCACAGTGCTTTCACTTTCTTTACACCTGGTTGAACATTCATAAGAAAAGAATATTGAAGAAACAGAAATGTTTATTTCAAAACAGAAGACCTGAAAGTAGAAGAAGCATTATTACTGATAGTTAATGGAGCCAAAAGGAGTGGGGAGGGAGGTAGAAGGGTAGAACATGACCCATGCATGTATGGGAGTATCACAGTCTCATTAATTCATATTATTAATTTATACTAATAATTATCATAAAATATTCTGAAAGAGGAAAAGAGGGAGACTATAAAATAAAATTTGTTTTCCATGTTTCAAGCAAATTGAAAGATATTCTAATGTGTCAATTTTTGCCACCAACAAATACTGAATATCAGGTCATTTTATATTTGTCATTAGCTATTTTTATTATCGGTGAGGATCCTATTCCAAATATTCTCTAAAGTTCCTTCAAAATCTGTAATTTGCAAAAGGTTTATATAATTTTCAGTACATAATTTGACATTCAAATTTTGTTTTATAGTTAAGATAAAATCTGGATAATAAAATAATAGTTTAATAATAAGCTAAAAGATAAGTTATTGTTTAAATCCCTCTTTAATAATTGTACCAATGTGTGGTTAATAACCATACCATTAGTGCAATGTTTGCTTTAGCAGCCTGCATATTAAAAACATGGTGTATTCCAGGAGTTTGAAAACTATAGTGCAAGGACCAAATCTACCTGCAATCTACTTTAGCAAAAAAATCTTTATTAAAATCTTGCCCCATTGCTTCATTTATGTGTTGTGTGTCTAAGTTTTTTATACTGCAATGTCAGCCTTGAATAGCTTGACAAAGACCTTTGTCAGGAGCAGTGCATGAATTATGGGTCTTTGAACTGCCCAGAGACAGAGACTGAAATCTTTCTCCATGCAAAGGCACCACGAAAACCATGCAGTTGTATGGTGATGCCCTGTTCAAAGAGAAATTTTCTGGTTGACATGTCATTTATCAGTTCATGACCTAAGTTTCAAATGCCAGCTTCTTGGGAGTGGAGAATTGTGGGCACAAACTGATGACTGTAATAGGGCTGTTCAAACTTTTGCCTCTGTTCTGTTTCAAAGTAACTTCTTCACAATGAATCCCTTTGATGTAAAAAACTATATAATAACCATGCAGAGCCTCTCCTTATCAGTCTCTCTCCTAGCAGGAGGCAAGTTGAACAACCAGATACTGCTTTTCTCTAATTTTGTGTTTGTTCATTTTTTTTTTTCCATTCCCCTCTTCAGCCCGGTTCTGGGAAACTGAGTAAACATCGTGCTGGTCGTGACAGACCTATGGCCCCAAATATTCACTAACTGTCCTTGACGTAAAATGTCAGCCGATTCCTGTTATTCCAAATTAATCTATAAGAATGCAGTAGCAAAAGTCACAACTATGGTAGACCAATGTAACCAATAAAATTTAGATGGAAGGAATCTTTTACATGGAAAGACCCTGTCTATGATTGAAAACAGTGGCGAAAGAATGAGAGGATAGAAATTCTAGTATTTAACAGAGATTAAAGAGACAAAATAACCAGTTACAGTGTGTTGAAACAGTTGATTTCTCAATTCACAGTTTTTAAATGTTGAGGACAATAAGATGATTTTAATAATTTTCTGAATATTTGATTCTATATTTTAAAATATTATTTAATCGTGTGTATTGGGGGATGTAATGATTTGGTAATGTTCAAATTTATTTTTTGTCCACAGAGATGCATACAAAATATTTTTAAAATAATTGATGTTCAGATTTGATTAAAAATGCTTTCATGTTTTATTGGGTGATGCATGGATGAAACAGAGATCGTAAAATTAGCCATAAAATGATCATAGTTAAAACTGACTAAAGGGCATATTGGGATACAATGCAGTGTTATTTTTATTTTATGTATGCTTCAATTTTTTCCACAATATACATGTACTAAAGTAATAAAAAATGGCTAATTGGAGAAGAAAATTGAGGATGGATGAAGTGAAATAGGATAAAGAATACTGTTTTTATGACAAAACTCTTTGTAGTACTTAAATCTGTTTAACTGTGTGATTACATTACTGAACTTTGTTGAGACTTTTTTTTTTTTTTTTTTTTTTTTTTTTGGTGAAAAGATACTCTGTACAAAAGAGGAGTCCTGAATAATAACTATGATATTGATGCACAAATATTTCCCAAACTATGAATGGAATTCAACAACACATTAAAAGGATTATACACCATGACTAAGTTGAATTTGTTTAGTTATGCAAGGATGGTTCATGATAAAGAAATTGATCAATGAAAAAATTAAAAATTTCCATCCAAACATTATATTCTACAGAAACAGAAAAACTCATCCAAAGTTTATATGAACCCTTTCAAGAAACACTGGATAGCAAAAACAGTCTTGGCAGAGAATAAAAGTGAGTTTCATGCCTACCAACTTCAAAAGTTATCACAAAGCCACAGAAATCAAAGGAATGTGGTACTGGAAAAAAAGACTAAAATATAGACCATCCAAATAAAACAGAAAGTCCAGAAATAAACTCTCACATATAATATTAAATGATTTCAACAAGGGTGCCAAGGCAATTCAGTGGAGGAAAGAATAGTCTCTTTAATAAACAATGAGGAAAACGATGTCTACGTTCAAAAGCATGATGTAACATGTTCACCATATGCACATGCAAGAACTAACTCAAAATGTTCAAAGACAAAATGTAAGAGCTGAAAGCATAAAACTTTTAGATGAAATCTAAAACCTAGAGAAAAATTGAATAATGTGGGATTTGAATGAAGTGATATCTGGTATATAGTGCCAAAAGCTTAGATGGCAAGAGGAAAAGTAGGTATATTGCACAACATCAAAATTAAAAACTTCTATGTATTAGACACAAATCAAGAGTGAAAAGGCAACCTTCAGAATGGAAGAAATTATTTGCAATCATATTTCCACTGAAGGGGTTATTATCTATAATATGTGAAGAACTTCTAAAAGGCAAAACCAAAAGCTTTTAAAAAATAAATAAAAAAGAGAAATAAATAAACATTAATTAAAAATAGGCAAGGAATTTCAGTAAAGATTTCTCTGAGGAAGTTGTTTAAATGATCAAAAAGCATTGGGATAATTCTCAACAATAATTAAGGAAATTCAAATCCAACATGACAATGGGAGACCTCCTCGAACCCATTAGAATAGGATGTGTTTGCAAGTCTTTGTAGAAATTGGAACTCTTGTACACTCTTTTGGGGTATATAAAATGGTTCAGCCACTATGGAAAATAGTATGACATTTACTAAAAAGCTTAAAAATAGGCAAGGCATGGTGGTTCACGCCTGTAATACCAGTGGCTTGGAAGGTTGAGGCAGGAAGATCACAAGTTTAAAGCCAGCCTCAGCAATTTATTGAGGCCTTAAGCAACTTAGTGAGACCCTGTTTCAAAAAAATAAATAAATAAGGAAAAAAGAAAAAAAAGAGTTGTTGGTGGCTGGCGATGTGGCTCAGTGGTTAAGCATCCCTGGGTTCAATTCCTGGTACCCAAACAAGCAAAACAAAACAAAACCTGACAAACCTTAAAAATAAAATTTTCATATATATCCAGCAGTTCCACTTTGGACTACATCCCCAAGGAATCAACAGCAGGATCTCAAAGAGATTCTTGTCACCTATACACATATCAGCCTTATTTAAAACAGCTAGAAGGTTGAAGCACCCCAAGTGTGGTATACTCACAGTGGGATATTTTATTCAGTCTTTAAAAGAATAGAGAATCTGACTATAACATGGATGAACTTTGAGAACAGTAGGTCAGTCACACACACACACACACACACACATACAAAGATGATGACTATTATCACTACTGTAAGATACTGTACAATTATACTTACATGATGTATGTAGAGCAATCCAATTCATAGCAAGAAAAAAGTAGAAGGGTCATTTCTAGAGGGTAGAGGGACAGGATTTTGGAGAATTGTTATTTAAAGGGGATAGGGTTTCAGTTTTTCAAGATAAAGAGTTTCTGAATTGGTTGTACAACACTGTGAATGTACTCAACATTTCTCAAGGAATGGTTGATCCATTAAATTTTGTTATGCATATTTTACTACAAAAAATTCATAGTAAAACATAGCAAAAAATTTTATGACTTTATTACCTTTCTAAAAAAATTATTAACTAAAGTACACAGGTTATTTATATTTTCTTTCTTTGTTTTTAATGTCCTTGACAATTTTGAGGAGTAGCAGTCGGGTGATTTACAGAATGTCCCTAAATTGATGTTTTTATCATGATTAGACTAGGGTTATATGCTTTGTTGGGATAGATCACATCATATGCAGGGTGTACATTATCAACATGACATCACTATTAATGTTAATTTTGATCGTTTGACTAAGATAATGTTAGTTTTTTTCATTGTTTATTTCTTCTCTTATTTACCTCTGAATCATGCTCACCCTTTTTCTGATAGTGAATCCCTGCCTTCCAACCTCTCTCACTCCAGAACCCTACAATCCCCAATGAAATCAGAAAGTCAATTCCATGAAGGCATCTCTATCAGACATCATCATGCGGAGAATTACCATAGAGTTATCCAGTATTGCCAGTCCCTTTTATACCACTGTCTTTCTCAATGACTCAAAGAAGGATGCCTTCTCATGGTCCTTCCAATTAGAAAAAAGGTAATCAGTTAATCCCAGAATTGTTATAACCCTAAACTTTAAGATTTCTCTCTCTACTTGCATCTCAGCTTCATTTAATAGAATCCTTAGTTCAAGGCGGGTACTGTTAATCATTTTATTAAAATATTGGTGGCAATTGACTCCTTGAACAGGTATGCTCTTTTATTTTTATTTTTTTATTATTTTATTTACTTATTTTTATTTGTTCTTTTTAGATATGCATGACAGTAGAGTGTATAATTCTCATTATCTTTAAACTTCTTAATGTGCTACTATGTGTGCGGGGTACTTAATGAAGGGATATAACTTTTCAGAAATATGTACCTAAGAATTGTTTGAAATAGCATCTACAGATACTCATGCTTCCTGGAACAATGAGAGATAATGAAGATTGGCATTTGTTAATAGTTGGTGGTAGCTTTTTTTTTTTTTAATTTTTTTGGAGTAACTATTTTTCTGTTTTCTTTGTAAAGGATATTTTCAATTAAAGACTCAATCATTTGATTATGAATGTTCATTACAAGTTCGTATTATCATCAGACCTTTTCATATTAGTGACACTAGAAAGACTTTGGATAAAGGAACATATAAAGGAACATGAAATTTACTTTCCCTTAATGACTTAAAGTAGAGCTAAATTGTAATAACGATGATTGTATTGAAAACAATTTACTGCTTGATAGATAAATTTAACATGTTTGTGTATGCACATGTATGTGTACGTGTGTAATTTTCTTTTATTACATAAGCCATTATGTCTAATGACATGTCAGGTTTGATTATTTTGCCTCAAAATTTATTAATGATAAGTAGGCCCCACACAGCCTACCAGACTGGGCCCATGAGGGGCCCACCAGACAGAGTAGGCTTCACAAGGAGGCCTACCAGTGGATAGGAGCGATGTCTCGCCCTGACTTGGGACTGGTGTAAGTGACTGCATCCAGTCTGACCAGGTCCCCCAGATACAGATTGCAATTCACCGAAACAGGATAACAGGTGACTTCATCCAGAAGGGTGTAACAAAAATTCCGTAGTCAGTGGCATGTTCTAAAAAAATCAAGTTAGAACAGTGGGGCACGTGGTTGACTGACTATGCCCCATAGTAGACTGTCCTGAAGAGATGTGACACAGAAAGCAAGGAAAAAAACAGAAAACACAAACAGCCCGGACACCCAGGGGGCCAGTGGTGAAGGTGACTCTGGACTCGAGTTGGGCCCTTCCCCTGGATCGCCCCAGCTGCAGCGGGAGTTGTGGTGCCCCGCAGTGCATGGGTGCTGTGCCTTGAGGCAGGCAGGCGGCAGCCACGGTAGCGACAGCGGGCGACATCATGGGGTCCCCTGACTTGTCCCCAGGGCACGCGTCTCCAGGGCATGGCCTACCAGACGGGGCCCACATGGAGGTCCTACCGGCCTCCGCACAGAGGCCTACCGGACTCGGCCCAAGTCACTCACGGTGGCCGAGCACACCAGGCCCCAAGCGGCAGCTATGCCGGCAGCCAGCCAAGCGGACCCCACGCGGCCCAGACCAGACTAACAAGACAAATACAGACAGACAGAAACGGCCGACCAGATTAGGCTCCAGGCGGACTACCAGACTGGACCCCAGTGGGGGGCCCACCAGATTGAACCCACGAGGGGGTTCACCAGACTAGGCCTCACGAGGAGGCCTACCAGGAGCCAGGAGCAACGTCTCGCCCTGACCTGGGACTGGTGTAAGGGGCTGCATCCAACCTGACTGAAGTCCCCCAGATACAGAAAGTCGACTCACCAATACACGATACCAGATGGCTTCATCCAGAAGGGCGTCCTGAAGATGGGCTGGGGTCCCCCCAAGAGTGAGGCTGAGGCACGTCTCTCAGGAGCTCGCCTCTACTCAGGGTGGGGGCTCCCAGGCAACCATCATAGGAGGCCAATTTAGGCATGAGAGCTTGGAGAAATCAGATCTCACTGAGGCCTCCAAATGTTGTACCCAAAGAAAACAAAATCATCCAAGCCGATCACGTCAAGCCAAAAGAAGCCTTTATACAGACATCAGCCAACCACAAGAAGTTGCTGTTACTGTTTTTTATATTATTCCATCAAGTTCCATCTTTCATTTGTAATCCTAGAAACAAATTTTGTTCTGCTATCAGTGATTCCAGATTAGTAAGGAATTTCACACTTATGTTCTGGTGCACACTCAGACTTTAATTCAAGAATTAGCATTTAATAATTCCTACCATTTTATGATTCAGCAGCTTCTCTTCTATGGAAGATGTCTCAGCTGTGACTCTCAATTCACCTCTCTGGAGATCTCAGAGTAGCAGTTTTCTGTGCAAATTCAGTTCTCTGATGAGATAAGAAAAGTCATTGATTTTCAGTTCATGCAGTTTTTACTGCATGCTTTGAACACTTTCCAGCTCTTACATGTTGAAGATGAAAAAGAAAGCCCCATTATTTTTCTTATAGGACTAAGAATAGTTATCACTGTTGAGAAGGATAATATTGAGAATATAACAGGCTTGCAAAATTATTTAATTTTAACAGGCTCCTTAGTTTAGAATTAGATAAAAACCTTCCGTGGTCACCTTAACACTCTGTGACATTATTTAAACGTACATTCAATGGAAGCTAATGTAAACAATTAGGATGTAAAAACAAGCCAGGTGGATCAATAGACTAGACTACTGAAAAATAGTCTTCTGCAACTATATCATTAGTTATTGTGATTTTGCTTATTAAAGATTAGAATGGACAGAAGTCAATTTTTTCCTGGATTGAGTTCAAATTTCTGCTTCTTTTTAGTTCCTAGCAACAGCACAAATATCAATTATCAACTTTTCTTTTTCATTGATATCCCACCAAACTCAAAGCAGGAACTTTGATGGGGACTGAGTAGTGGGAACTGAGATGTTTCTAGCTATAAAAGTGCAAGCATTTTTTCACCTGAGTCACCAAGATGATAAAATACACACAGCTAGAAAGGCTTACAGAGGCAACAGAAAGCTTTAAAAAGTTGTTATGGGCATCTTGGGAAAGCTGTCACTTGTCCTTGATTCTTAGCACTAAATTTGCAAAGGATTTTTAAAAGAAAGAAATTAACAATTTCCTGGAGGAAAAAAATGAAGATGAAATCATTTTTATTTCCTGATTAAATTTAGACATAATCATTTGCTGTTTTAAGAGTCATTGTCCAATTAGTGAAAAATCTATGGCATCTGCAAATCAATCACAATTTAAAAGAGAAGAGGCAAAAGCAATTTTTTTAGGCAACTTTATTTTTCAGGTCCTTGCAAACAATCTCCAAAGGCTTTGAGGATAATTACTAATCAAAAAGTGTCAGAAATGCAACTAATATTTAGTTTGTCATGAAATGATAAAGATTTACTAGTCAGCATGACAAATTTGAATTTATGCATGTAGTCATAATCTAATTATGGCCATCTTTCCTTTTTTAATTTTCCTACAGTAGTTTGCAAGACTTGTAATAAGCTAGGGAAGAAGAAAAACAAAGAAATTTCTGTTTGTTGACATCATTAGATGTCTAAATTTTGTGTTAATCATGATGTAATCTTTTAACAAAAAGATAGTAAATATGAATTTACACTATTTACCAGGTATCTGTATACAAACATGGTGACCCAAGAAAACTAGGATTCTAAGATATTTTCACAAAATTCCAAAATATTTTCTGAGGGCTTTAAAAATAAAATTATTCACAACCTAGAAAACAAAAGCATACCTATTTGTGTATACTCTAGCAAACACTCCTTTGTAGTAGAAATTAATCCCCCAAGTAAAAAGAAACATAAAATTCCACATAATTATTGCCAAAGATTTTAACAGAAACTCATATTATTTCATATTATTTTAAAGTTAAAATATCAGTTTTAACTGGGCAACTTTCTATACCAGTAATTGGATAAAAGTGAAAACAATATGATTTTCTAGACAGCAATTACTCTCCCATTTATAATTAAACATCATATTATTCAAAATTGCTTCATTTTAGCATGCATTTGTGGAAACAATTGAACCTAGTAAAAAAAGAATCTTAATATACCTTTCATTCATAATTTTATTTTCTAAGTATAATCTTCAATTAAAATATTTCTGCTCTAAG
>JAJEJO010000650.1:265383-316410 GCA_020662805.1 Glaucomys volans
CTTAAGTTGTAAGTAAAGTGACATTTATTTTGAAGAAATGTTTAATTATTATAAAATATTCATATAGACTTATTTATTAAATAACTATTTATTAATTTAATAATTAATTTATTAACTTAAATTATTAAGTAATTTATTAAGTAGATATTTAATAAATATTTATTTATTTATTTATTAATAATTTATTAATTATTACAAATTTTATTATTGGTTTTTAGACACTATGTAACTTTTCATGTGTATGAATTATTTCCATAAAGGCTCCTGTGTCTCTCACTTGGTCAAAAGTTCAGAGGGAAGGGCTGTCCTTTGGAATACCAGTGAAACCATCTCCCATGAGCCAAATAATTGTCAACAAAACACGGAGGATGGGAGAGAAAAGAGGTTTTATTTTGCTTCAATTTTAACCTTCTTTATTTTTTTGCTGAGAGGAATGTCATAACTGTTGTAAGACACCCAGACCACTCCACAAAAAGGAATTTTAATTGTTCTGCAGCTGAAAGACTATTTGCTCAGAAACCAAATTGCTTTGTTTTTTTCACATCTTTTCATTGACTTTATTTTTTAACATGTTTTATTTCAAAATTAGTTTTAATTGCTTTTGAAGAGTAAATTGCTTTTTTTTGAAAGCAAAAAAAAAAATAGAAAGAAAGAAAAGAAAGAATACAAAAAATATGCAGTGAGATATCTCTCTCCTATCTTTGCTCAGTAACACCTCTCCCCCACATGAAATATTACAAGTAATTTCACATGTTTTCTTCAAAGCAAATACAAATATACAGTATTCTCCTTCTCCTCAACCATTTAAAACACAAATGAAAAACTTACTAGAACAACACATTGGATAAATGTCAGAGTTAGAATTTGAACCCATACCTCTTAATATCAAAAGATCAAAAAGCCTTTGGTCTAAACAATTGCATTTCACTCTCTGATTAATGAAAAAGCAAGCTTCAATGTTTAAGCTTATTCTGATATGAAATGAGTCTTATCTGAATTTACTAGGAAAAAAAAATTGTTTTTCTTTTATTGCTACCTTCTGCAAACCTATCCCTTGCATTTTTAAATGGACCTCTTGTTATCTATGAAATGTTCTTTTTTATTATTGTTCTTTTAGATATGCATGGCAGTAGAGTGTATTTTGACCTATTATACATAGAAGGGAATATAACTTATTCTAATTAGGATCCCATTTTTGTGGTTGTATATCATGTGGTGCTCACTGATGGTACATTCATATATAAACCTAGGAAGCTTATGTCTGATTCAGCCCACTGTCTTTCCTGTTCCTGTTCCTTCTCCCTTCTCCTAATCCCTTTTTGTCTAATCCAATGAACTTCTTTCTGTTCTTCCCCTCCCCATCCCTTTCTTGTGTGTTAGACTTTGCATATCAGAGAGAATATTTGACCTTTGGATTTTGGGGGTTGACTTAGTTCACTTAGCATCATAGTCTCCAGATCCATCCATTTACCAGCAAAATTCATAGCCATTTTTTTATGGCTGAGTAATATTCCATTCTGTATTTATACCACATTGTCTTTATTCATTCATCTGTTGATGGGCACCTAGGTTGATTCCATAGCTAGGCTATTGTGAGTTGAGCTGTTATAAACATTGATGTGATTGTGTCACTGTGGTATGCTGACTTCTTTGGATATATGCTTAGGAATGGGATAAATGGGTCAAATACTGGTTCCATTCACAGTTGTTTGAGGAATCTCCATACTGCTTTCCAGTGTGGTTGCATGAATTTGCAGTCCTACCAGCAATGTATGAGTGAACCTTTTTCCTCAAATCCTTGCTAACATTTATTGTTGCTTGTATTCTTGATTGTTGCCATTCTCACTGGAGTGAGATGAAAGCTCTGTGTAGTTTTTTGTTTTGTTTTGTTTTGTTTTTAAACAAAATGAAAGAGGAATTTATTTAAAGGACTGATTCAACATGTCAGATTTATCCACCACCATACTTTTTCTTTTTATTTTTACAGACTTCATTTTGATTCATTGTACACATATGGGGTACAAATTTTCTCTAATTGCTAGAGATGTTGAATATTTTTCATGTATTTGTTGACCATTTTATTTCTTATTCTGTGAAGTGCCTGCTCAGTTCCTTTGCCTATTTATTGAGTGAACTATTTGCTTTTTGTTGTTGTTGTTGTTTTTATGTTTTGGTGTTAGTTTTCTGAGTTCTTTATATATCCTGGAGATTAATGCTCTATCTGAGGTGCAGATGGAAAAGATTTTCTCCCATTCTGTAGGCTGTCTTCATGTTATTGATTGTTTCTTTTGCTAAGAAGAAGCTTTTAAGTTTGATAGCACCCCATTTATTGAAGAAGACCTTAGAAGATGGAAAGATCTCTCACATTCTTGGATAAGCAGAATTAATATTGTCAAAATGGCCATACTACCAAAAGTGGTATACAGATTTAATGCGATTCCTGTTAAAATTCCAATGATGCAGTCCTAAAATTCATTTGGAAAAATAAGAGACCCAGAATAGCCAAAGCGATCCTTAGCTTTATTTTATTTTAATGCACCAAATTGAATAAATATGTATAGAAAATCAGCAGAATCAAGCTAGCTTTTTATTTTACATTTATTGAGTAATTTTTTATATTTCAAAATCATTTTTCAGTAAGCAAAGGTCTGCATAAATATTTGAAGATAGCTACATAGTTACTGCTATATTTTAAGAATTATTTCAAATTCTAAGTTTTAATTGCATGTGTTAAAGTGGTACAGTGTGACAATTTGATACATGTATACAAAGAGATATGTTGTTGAATATTTAAGTAAGCGTGTTTTTTGTTCATATTTTCCTTTATTCCATGCATTGTTTTGACAGTTATATATGCCATGAACTTTACAAAGTATGCATCAAATGATATGATGAACAGATATAACTTATTCTCCCAAAGTCACAGAAAGATTAGAATACACTGGAGTTGTGAAGGGACAAAGAAAATGGGAAAGCTTTCCATTTGCATAAAGAAAAGTAGTATATGTAAATGCATGGAGGAAAGGCACATGGATATTCATAGATGTGGGGAACAGACACAAGTTCTGTATGGATAATTTGCTTGTTACTAGTAGGATGAGATGTAACAAAAATGGGGAAGTAGAACTTCCAGGATATAGGAAACTGGAGGTCATGTTGAGAAGTTTGAGAATGTATGGAGAATGATAGGAAAAGCAAGGAGGCTGTGGGGATAAAAAGAGGCAAGGTCCATGCAAGGTCTTAGAAGTCCTGGGAAAGACAATGTTTAGTATCTGAAGGCCAAATGTAAACAAGGAAGATTGTCAGCGCAGTAGGCAATGAGTTTGCTTGCATTTTGAAAGATAATCTGACTACAGTAAAGATAATAAAATGAAGGAAAGATGAAAGATTCTTAAGTTTAGTTGTGAAACATAATGGCTTATAAAAAGATGGTATCTATGGTGATAGAAAAAATATTTGCAAATTGGAAATATACTTACGTGGGAGAATAGATGGGGTTGTATAGAGCTTCAGCCCACTGTCCACAGGAAGAGGAGTCAAAGGATAACTCCTAGATTTCGGGATTGGACGAGTGAGTGGATGAGAGATTCCAGAATTAGAGGTGAACTCATTAAAAGGAAGAATGTAATGAGTTTGATTTTAAAATCCCACGATTTTCACATGTTGAGCTGTTTGGGTATGACAAAATTGAATCTCACCTGATCTTGTGCTTTCAGGAAATGGCAAAAATTAGTAGATGTCTTTTAAACTTTTGAGTTCCAGGGTAGGGCTTCCTGGAAAGAAGCACCCTTAACCTTACGATTTAGATGGGACTCCCCTCAGTTATCTTAAAATGGTCAAGCACAAACCTTTCACATTTCCATTTTCTAAGTCATAGTCATAACTAAACTGTCTTGTGTCCACTGATCAATTGGAACAAAATGCTTATTAACGAAACTGTAGTTACATTTCTTTTCTGCTTCCAGGGCCCTGAACTTCCACCCGTCCTTATTCTGAGCCAGCGTGCAACATCTCCTTAATGGCCCCTCTTGAGAGCAGGCTAACATCAGGTAAAAATATTCTTTAGTTTACTGCCAGCTCATGCCCCCTGATAATTTCACTTCCAAACAGTTCTTTATAAACTTATCTACTCCTCCTGTAAAAGATGAACCTTTTTCTCCCTAACCAATAAGATGCTCACTAAGGTAATGGCTGGATTGTTCTCTCCATCGCAAAGGTTCTCACATTCTTTCCTTTGCTCCCTCTCCCTTTCCCCTTCCCTTCTATTTTCCCTTGCTTCATTTTTTTTTGAAGGGAGGGGTACCAGGGATTGAACTCAGGGACACTCAGCTACTGAGCCACATCCCCAGCCCCATTTTGTATTTTATTTAGAGATAGGGTCTCACTGAGTTGCTTAGCACCTCACTGTTGCTGAGGCTGGCTTTGAACTCTCCATCCTCCTGCCTCGGCCTCCCGAATCATAGGGATTACAGGTGTGGGCCACTGTACCTGGCCCTGCTCCATTTTTATAGTGAAAAATAAGAATGGAGAGATACAACAAATTCACACTGAGTGCTAATGTTAAACTTACTTAAGAAAGTGATAACTAAGCAGAGACTGGAATGATAATAGAAATCAGTAAGGAAAACTATTATAGGAAAAGTCTCACTGACCTTGTGAGGTAAAATCATAAATAGTTTCTTGTGTCCCTAACATCAGATGAGAGTGGGGGAGAAATAAAGCTGAAGGAGAAAGCAGGGTAGAGTATATATATTTCTATCTCTACCTATATCTTTATCTATATGTAGTTTTATCAATATCATATCAAATCAGTCAGCTTTTAATCACTCTGATCAAAATACTCTGATCAAGAACAGCTTAGAGGAGAAGAAGATTATTTTGGCTGTGTTTCACCTGTCTCACTCCAGGCATGGCCACTCTGTTGCTCTGGGCCTAGGTCAAGCAGAGAGGCAAGGAAGAAGGGTGTGTTGGAGCAAGCTGCTCACCTCATGGCAGCCAGGTAGCAGAAAGAGATGAGAAGGGGCCACAGAAAGATGATCCTTTCCAGGACTTGCCACCAGTGATATTCCTCCTCCAGCCACACCCCACCTACCTACAGTTATCACCCAGTTAGTCCACTTGAATTAGGATGGATTGATTGGGTTGCAGGTCTCATGATCTGATCCCTTGACCTCTGAACATTCCTCCATTAATGCAGGAGTTTTCGGTGGATACCTCATATACAAACCAAAAATAAATATCACCTATAACTATTTCTACTTCTAATTCTTTCTTTATCTGTCTGTCCCTCTGACTATGAACACCAGAGTAAAAATTTAGATATTACTACAAAATTGACAAGGAGCTTTAGAGGATATTTAGCAAAGATGAATTTGTTTCTTTTAAGACACTTCTTTTAAAAAGTCATCCAAAATTAAGGAGAAAATAAGAAACTGGAAGCAAAGAGAATAGAGTATTATCAAGAGTAGCAAAGAAGAGTCTGTGAGTATTAAATGACAGGCAGATATAAAAGGATGGCTAATATTTGAGAAATCAAAAATGACGATCCATTTTTTAATTCACATGACTCAGTTTATGTGCATATAGATATACACAGATATAAAATTATATAAAATTTCAGACACAATATGCAATAAACAAATTTTCTAGTATGACAAGAAAAAATAATTTTCTATTTTGTTCCTAACTTAAAATTTAGGAGAGTATGATTTTAAAGAATGTATGGGTGTGTGTGTCCCTGAATATGTGTGCACGTGTTTTTCCTTTTATTCCTTGCTATTTGCTTTCATTATAAAGAATTTCTCAAACACCAATCTGTTTTCCAAAAACTGAATATATTTTGGAGTATAAAAGCAAATAAGTTTTATAATCTTTTTCTAAAGAAAACATCGTTGTAAAATTAATATTTAGGAATGTCATAATTTAAATATTACAGCTTTAATGTTAAAATTAGAAATTTTATCAGAATAAATTATAAATCACATATGAGTTATAAAGTAATGCATGTAATGAGCTTCATTTTTTAAAGTATTCAGCATTTTTTACTTTAATTGCATATTGTGTAAGACATAACCATTGAATGTATTATATTTCACTTTTTATTTTAAACATATATTTAAATTAGTTTAATGACATGATAAATTTTCAAGCTTCTTTGCAATCAGAATAGGATTTTGAAATTCTATAGGTATTTTATTAATGTGTCATTTCAATAATGTGCTTATTAATTGGAATAGGTTGTATTTTCAGAAATAATTTTGTTTTTGCGTATGGAAAATAAAGCTTACAGCTGACTTTCATCCTTTACTATCTTCATTTAATGCCATGCATTAGCTTCTTTGTTTACTTGGTGTTTATTTAAGTATTAAATGGAATCAGAAAAATGGAAAATTGAAATAGAAAGTTAGTTCTGTTGAATGTGCACTTCATGAATATTTATATAGAAATTTTTCTGTATTACAAAACCAGTCTTAATCATTTTAACTAAATGGCAGATATATTTGATTTTATGAAATTTGATTTAAAAGTGGACTTACTAAAGAGTAATATATTAGAAAACCATATATGGGATGTTTTTTCATAAGTTCATGTGGTCAGTAATGTATTTTATTTATTTATTTATTTATGTATTTATTTATTTATGTATTTATTTTATTTTGATTTTTTTGCAGTGCTGGAGATTTGAACCCAGGGCCTTATGCTTGCGATGCAAGCACTCTACCAACTGAGCTATATCCCCAGCCTTGTTATTTATTTTTATTCCTGTTTAATTACTCAATTATTTGTAAGTTACAAAACTAATCTTGTAAATATTCCAAGTTGAAATTAAGCTTGACTTAGAATTCAATTATTTACATAAATAAGTTAGTTTTATTATTTGTTTACTTTTGTAAGCAATACCTGAAACTTCATGAAATAAATATAAATAGAAAGAGAGAACAGAAATGAAAGTATGAATAGGGGTAACATTATGTAGTGTGTAGTCATGCATACCTTATCCCCATGTTGGTATCATGGTTTTTTTTGTTTTGGGTTGTGGTGTGTGTGTGTGTGTGTGTGTGTGTGTGTTTTGTGGTCACAATTCTGACCAATATTTCTGAGTACTGTAATAGTGCAAAACAAAAATCGTGCATTTTTATCATACAAAATCAATTGCAGGAAGAAAAATATTTTGAATTAAAATAGAGTTTGTGAAAACAACTCATGTATTATTTGTTAGACTGTATAAGGTGATGATTATGTGGTGAAGAGAAGGAGGAGAAAGAGAAAAAGAAGAAAGAAGACAGAAAGGACAGCATGGTCTTGGGAAGCTTAAATGTTAACTTAATTTCAAGGTTTTGATAAAATGTAAAACAGATCAGTTGGAAGGGTAAAGTAACATCACATATTCCAGAGCTTATAGTAAATAGTGCTAATAGAAATGTTCAATAAGCTTGGGGTATAGTATCAAAAGGACCTTGTTTCTTTCTTTTAGTTATAAGCTAATATTTTTGAACATCTTCTAAGGGCAAAGCTTTGGGATTACTTAAAGAAAGCAAAGCATTTTTTTTTAAAGTAGATGATTGGATAACTCAAATAAGGGGCCCTCTACTCAGTCTGGATATTCAGCTTGAGTAGATGCTGGACAAAGAAAAGAGAGAAAACAAAGGTGAATTAAGTCATAATAATCTATATGTCCAAACTTGTTGTGGTACCATTACTAGGAGAAGAAAGGTAAGTGGAAAAAGCACATTTCCCACATCTGATGATATTTACTTTAGACAGTTCATTGGAATATTCCAACTAGTTCTTTCAATTTCAATGTGCAATTTTAAAGGAAGTTGAAAGTAGGAATAACTCATCTTCTTCCTCTCGTTCTGAAATCTTGAGGTTTCATGGTTAATTCTTTGGCTGGGTTTTTACATGTGCCATGTGGAATAATTCCCTCATATGTACACACATTCACTTTTCGAATCTTTTTAGCACTGCTATCATCCCATAATCTTCTGTCATCCTAGAAGTACATTTGGTTACTTCTATTTAGTGACTACTAGGTATAGTCATTTGCATTTATGTAATTTATACATCATCAGTACTTATACATTCCCTCAACATTTACACATTTTCAACTGGATAGCAATGTAAACTTTAATTCATTTTCCAAAATACATAAAAATAAGCTCCCACCACAGGCTTGTCTAAAAAGAATCTAAGGGGGGTGTATTTTCTAATAGACCCACCAGGGAACACTAATACAAATACTACATGGTTACTATGGAATATGCACGTAATATGATACTTACTGTCAGGAAGAGTTACTCTACAAAAAGACTTCTTTTTTGAGCAAATAATTGTTAAATGTTCACATCTAGTAATAATCAACATAGGATTTCTAATGTAAAAATTTGTATAAAGATACTTGTTCTTAAGGTAGAAAGAGCTTTCTCTTTATGTTTATAAAATGAGGAAAATATCTGCTGCATGTCAAAACATAAAAGAGAATTAAAATATGTATTTAAAATACTTTTAAAAATCAAACAGGGTTATATTGAATTGTTGCAATGCTCTGTGACTGTTCCCTTACTTCACGAAGAGACAGTGAAGTCCTATTTGAAGCCCAGATAACCTTCCTTGATTTCATGGAATCTTCTGAGTGTCCCCACTACCTCATTAGGCAAACTTTTCACCAGCTGATTGTCATTGCTCTAGGGCAAAGAATTTATTCTTTAACCTTTTTGATTGCAGTGTTCAATAAAATTACCGTGACTTGAGAAATAATGTCAAAACAAAGAATGTATTTATTTCTTTTTAAAAATTTTTAAAAAATCTTTTAAAAAATTTTCTAAAAACTCTTCGTAAAACTTTTTTTTAGTTGTTGATGAAACTTTATTTTATTCATTTATTTATATGTGGTGCTGAGGATCACCCAGTGCCTCATGTATGGTAGGCACACACTTCACCACTGAGCCCAACACCAGCCCATGAATGTATTTATTTCTAATGCCTTCTTTCTGAATATAACAGTAAGCATTTATTCATTTTCTATCTAATTTCATGTTTGCTTGGATGGTAAATGTAGATTCTACCCAGACTGTCATGAAAAACCCTGTGGTTTTTGACACACAGTTGATAGCTTTGATACAAGATACTTAGAGGAAGAATGAATGCAGGTCTATATGTAATGTGAATATTCATTTTATATTTGAGCTTTCAACCTATTAAATTCTAGAAAGAATAGGTACACATAATAGGTTAGATTCTGTTCCACTCATCATATTAGAGTCACACTTTATATACAGTGAAGGGCTATTTCTGAAAGAATGTAGTCCCAACATCTTAGAAATGTGATACTCTGTTAGGTTGCATACTTTTATGTCATCCTTGAAAATCATGCAATGTTTCTTTATGTCTGATAGTGTTCCTTCTTCCTAAATCTACTTTGTCTGAAATTAATATAGCTACTCCAACTTTAATATAGCTACTCCAATTAGCACAACTGCTAATAGGGCTAACATGCTCCACCATTTACTCTGAAGTTATCTGAATCTTACTCTGAAGTTATCTGAGCATCTCAGAAAGCATATAGCTTGATTGATTTTTTTCAATCCACTCTGACAATCTCTGTAATTTAAATGGACTGCTTACACTATCCACATTTAAAATGATCATTTGTGTAATTATATTGATATCTACTCTATTTGTAACTGTTTTCTGTTTGTCATATTTATTCTTTATTTTTTAAATCCCTCTATTGTGCCTTATTTTGTTTGGTTGAGTATTTTGTGTAATTCCAATTTACTCTCCTCTTGCATTACACATATGCACATACACACACATGCACACACACCTTTTAACAGTTTGATAGTAATTTATGAAAATATTTTAAAATAATCTTAGATGACTTAAAAACAACACTGTATCATTTCATGTGCAGTGCAAGTACCTTAAAAACAGAGCATTCTCAGTTCCTTCTCCTCTGTCCTCTGACACTACTGTTATTCATTTTATATGCCTGTTCATATGCCTTAATTGCCCAATACATTGTTACTAGTTTTTCTCCCTCATTTGCTGATTACTTATCTTTCGTTTTTAGAAATAATTTCCTAAATAATGATTAGAAGGTTGATACTTTTCTCTTTTAATCCTTTACACTCTTATTCTCTGCAATTTCTAAAGAGAAAGTATCGCCGTCTTTGTTGCCCACAAAGACGCGATCCCCTGAATGTGTATGCAGCTCTTTATCTTGCGCACCCGTTCGTTTCTTTCCTGTTCCTTTCCCGTTTCCTCCCTCTCCCGTTTCATCCCGTTTCCTCCCGTTTCCTCCCGTTTCCTCCCGTTTCCTCCCTCTTCTTCTTCCTCTTCCCGCCCTCAGCGTCTGCGTTAGTGTGTCTCTGTCTGTCTCTCTCTCTTATACCCTCAGTTGACCAATCACAGAACTTCCACGTGAAGTATACCCTCAGTTGACCAATCACAGAACTTCCACGTGAAGCATACACGGGCAAGCATAGGCAAAGGCTTAAAGCACGAACCAGACACACGTGTGGCCAGTTTACAATCAATACCGCCAGGCGCCATCTTAGCCGCCCCATAGAATAGTATAGCAAACAGCTCCCAACAAGAAAGCTGGCTGTGATCCTTTTTTCTCCATAGGTAACCTGTTTCACAGTGTTGTAATTCTTTTAAAATTTTCTTCTTAAACTCTCAATATAAATAAATTCCATTCTCTATATTCTTAATCTATTGAGCTATCATTTCTGAAAATACTTAAATACATTTTGATGTATTTTTATTTGCTCTAGATATCATGAAAAGTTCAAAACTCTGATCATTGCCTGGGACATCATTGAACAACTTTGGAATGTCAGAGAATTGGCACTGAATTATAAGATCTGATTTAGACTTATGCTAGAGCATACCTCACTTTTATAAAATTGGGATAGCTATTAGACTTTGCTGAGTCTTATGGGAATTTTGAAATATAAAGTTTAAAAGTAAACCAATTACTACATAGGTACAAATAACATATGAAATATAAATAGGGGTGGACCGAGGAAGACAAAAAATTAAAAAAAATCAATACAAGTGCTGCACTGGAATGTATCTGAATAATACACATTTATTCCATATTTTATTTTAGTTAAGTAGGAAAATAATGTTATAAAAGATAATTTAATGAAGAGCTTATTTTATCTAAAAATATGTGATGGGTTTGTGATACATAAATGTTTAGAAAAAAAAGTTGTTTAAATTATCACTTGGAAAAATGCCTTTTCTACTCAAATTTAACATATGTTGAAGAAAGGAAAAACTATGAAGATGATTTTTTTTTAAGCTTTACTTGTGTATGAGAACCTGCTTGCAAGTAAATCTTACACAAGGATATCTGCTAAAAACAACTGTGAAAACCACCATGGGTTGTCATATTTGGGGATGACTGTCACATCATTTAAACCTTACAAGCTGTTTTTCTTCACACTTTATTAAAAGCATTGGAAAAAAGAAAATTATCACACCACTTTGTAATTTCAACCATTTTTCATATATATTAATTTATAATAATATTAAAATGAATATTTAACTAAGGCTATGAATAGTTCGTCCATGAACATTCATCAGTATGTTGATGGGTATTGGAGCTATGAGCAAGGGTGTTCTTATTTTAATATTTGTTCTTAAGTGACTATATTAGGACATAGTTAATCTCAAATGAAAAATATTATAGCAAATAATAGATACAAAATATATTGACAACTAAATAAAATGTCTTGCTTGCATATATTCATTATGATTTAATATAGTTTACTGATTCTTATAAAATGCCTGTAAATGAAAAGGTACAGTCTTAAATAGCTTACTTCATGAAATCAATTTATATGTTGATAGTTTCTTAAAATAACTTCCAATACTTTTTGAATTGGCAAAAAAATCAAACTTTATCTGTAAGATAAGAAACTTATACTTTCAATATTTCACTCGTTAATGAATGAGGCTCATGTAAATATGTTTAGGGATGGGAGTTGAAAAAAGCAATACTTATCATTTGGAGAGATCTATTTTATGAATTTTAGCAAACAACTGATTTTAACACAATAAAATGGCAGGAAAACTTTAAAATAAATCACTCATTTGAAATTATGTGCATGTTAAAATTATATTATTATTAAAGGTAAAATTTTATCTCTAGTAATTCTAATGGATGCTTTTAAACTATTGAAATATACAGCAGAGTGCTTTATATGACTTTTTATTCTTCATGATAATCAGAAGAATTGATATTATGAATCATCTGATGATTTATAACTAAACAATAGAAAATTGAACTAAAACTAGAAATGTTAGGGAAAGAAATCACTTATCCATGGTTTGGGTACTCAAACCCAACCCTGTTGAACTACAAGAGCCTTGGTTGACACAGGTCCTCCAGAGAACTGGTAAGAACACCTATGAAAGTAAAGCTGGGAGTTCACAGCAGAGGATTTCCTCCAATTCCGGCAGGGTACTCAGATCCAAGGCTCACATTTTGTAATTGAATTCATCTCTTCAGTAGTCAGGCACTAAAGACTCATTTGTAATTTTTTAATCAAATGGCATCCATTTTTGTTCTTTAAAACAGTCATTCAAAAGTTCCACATGCATATAAAAGGCAACTAAGCCCTTTAAATCTCCATCCATCAGCTTCCTCATTGACCCAAGATCCTAGCGCACAAATTCACCAAGGGATGAAAAAGCACTAGCCCACTAGCCTAGTCTTTCCCACTAGCCTTCTGCATATGAAATACCTCAGGAGTCTGAGGCTACATGGTAGATTCAAAACAAGGGATTGTCATTATAGCACACCAGAGTAACTAAATTGGGTTTATATCTATGACTACTCATACAAAAGCTAACTCATTAAAGATCTGGACTATTTAAAATAATTCACATTCTATTAAAGAACATTTTGTTGTTATCATAATGTTTATGTGTACAAATCACTCATGAGTTTTTATTGCACCATGATTATCAATCTATGGCAAGGTCAATTGATCCTAGAACTTAAAAAAATTGCATGTGGTTATTTGTTAAATTTAAGCAATAGCAGGGTCCTGCTATTCTCATTAATGATAACCAATTTAAAGCCAATCTCTGATGACAATTGTCAGAGCATTACGAACACACATTGAAGTGGTGGATTATTCTTTCCTTTTGACATACATTACATCAAAGTGATTTTATATATATATATATGAAATACTGCATTCTTAAATGTGAAACATGAAATACTTTGATATTCTTTAATATACAATAATTTTTTGACATGACATATATAAAACAGTGCATCATTTTTCATGAATATTCCTTTGAAAAGATCAAAAATATCAGTTTTAGAAACACAGAGCACACCCTAAAAATTCTTGTGGGTAACATAGGTGCATTTTACTCTTGATTTCATAATAATGTCACTGCTCCATGCCCTCTAATGAGGTTAAAGTAAGAGTTAAAACCTCAAAAGATCCAGTAGATTGCTCACTGCAATTTTCAACTTCACAGCACCACTCAGTTGGTTATGTCTTGATTGCTGTTTGAAAGCAAGTTGAAATGTATCCTGAAAAATTATTGAACAAACATTTCCAATGACTAAAACATTAATCTCTTCCAAATTAGACTGTTCAATCACTTTATCCTGAGATCCTTATGAAGCTGTTTGCCTCCAGAAAATCACATAAGCTCTCCTTGAAATGCCCTAAAATACAAATTTTATAAAGGGAAGATCATAGAGGAAAATGAATGCAACATTAGAATTTAAAAGGAATTGCAAATGTACCGAGAGAACCTTGATGAACTCATTAGTTGTAAAGTTTGGAAGCGAGTACTGTCCCTCTTAGCTGTTATATCTTAGGATGGGTGTAAATTAATTTTGCATGTGTTCTTTTTTAAAACAAGAAGGAAAAGAAGCATTCATTTTCTTCTCTTGTCATGACCTAAATTTATAACAACAACAACAAAAAAAAGCTGCAGAGGTAACAAGTTTTGCATGGTAGCACTTTAAAAAAATATTTTAATAATTATTACTATTTTGGCAAGTAATTCTGTTTCTCTACCATTTCATATCCATCTAGATTATTCTTTCTTGGTAATGGAGAGCATTGTTGGTGATATATTTAATTCATAAAAGAGTGTTTTGAAATTGCGGCTTAGTTTGATTTAATGAAGAAAAAGTTCAAAATAAGTACAATTTATAATGCTTATGCTAAAATTTCCTAGAATACAGGTTTGTTTGCACTCCAACTGAGAGCAATTTTAGACTTTTTACTCCTGAGATATAGAAAGAGAAAAACCCAAAGACAGGAAGAAAGAAGGGCATAGGAAGGCCTATGTATTTTCTCACTTATCTAATGGATAGAAATAAAAATAAAATTTAAGCAAGTCTCTGGATTTTCTCACAAGAATTTTAATTTCTTTCTAGAATTTTTTTAAATAATCGGTACAACACTAAAGATCAGCAAGAAATAAAACAAAAGAGACATCGAAACTAGCTTTCTAACACAGAAGGTAACAAATAATTTCAAATGTATATTTTCCTACAAATTTTTTGGTGATATTTTTATACAGATACAATACCAGATTTTTCAGTAGACAAAATAATATTTTGTAAATCTTTTGAAAGTAATTTCAAACATCCCTCCTTTCTCTTTACTCAATGGTTGTGGCTCATATGTCTCTGAGCAGAAATAGATTTCTGTAACTTGAAATTTTCATTTTTCATAATATTCAGACATTTTGAAAATAGTAGAATTTCAGGTAATTTATGATTAATTTTTTTTAGAATATGTAATTTATGAATAATTTTTTTAGAATGCTTTCAGATTTGCAGAATGATTGCCATGATAGCTCAAATAATTTCTATATGACCTACACAGAATGACACTGATTGTTAGCTTCTGACAGTTGTACGGCACATTTCTGATAACTAATAAACCAGTGCTGGTTTATTAAAATGGTTGATGTTCACATTTCAGTCAGGTTTTTCCCATTTTTCTCTACAAAGATATCTGTCTCTTCTGCCTTAATTTTTCATTTATTCAATCATTTATAATCATTTATATCTCTATGGACTCATAGGCTTTTTTACTCCATTTTTTACTCACCTAATTTCACTGTCACCATTGGGAGTTCCTTCTGTTGGCATCTGTATCGATTTGGCAGATTCTCATCAACGTTGTATTTTATTTTACTTATATTTAGGATATTCTTACTCTCTGGCAGTATGAGATTATTATAGGTGTGTTTTGGACTTGACAGACGCATAAATTTTCTACCAGGCAATTAGCTACCTCATGAAATACGAGAATTGCTTCAAAGTTAGTACATAATTTAATCATATAATATATAGATAAAATCTTTGAAGGGCATAATATACCCCAATTAAGAGAGCATCAAAATATATAGATTAAATGTGTTAGAAATGTGAAATGACATCTGTAATGCAGTAATAATACTGTTATGGGTTCAATTGTGTTTAGCAAAAAGATAGGTGGAAGTCCTAACTCTCAACCCTGTGAATGTCACTTTGTTTTAGACAGGAACTTTGAAGATGTCAAATTAAGAAGAGATCATCCTAAATTAAGATAGGCTCTAAAAACAGCAGATGAGCTTATAAGAAGAGAAGCAGCACAGACACATATATTCACCTGCAGATGCTGACACTGTGAGGACAGAGGTAGAGATGACAGTGTTGTTGGCACAGAGGCAAGGATGCTAGGCATGGATGCACCCCAGAAGACTTTGCCTGTGGGTTCTGAAACCTTGATTTCAGACTTCCATACTCCAGAGAGTGAGAATAAATTTTTGTTGTTTTAAATTACCCAGTTTGTGGTACATTATTGTGGCAGCCCCAGAACACCAATAGAAATACTAAAGCCAAAGTTAGTGCAGCATTTAAAATACTATATTCAGTCTTTAATGGATTAAATATATCCAAAGTACACGACTATGAAATATCAAAGTAAAATCTACTAGAAAGCATTTATTTAGTTTTTACTCAGTGTTAAATCCTCTTCTAAGCATTTTTCATAGATAATGTTTTAGCAATTCTGCAATAGGAGGTGGTTCATATCCCCATTTTATGGTCTTACAAAGCAATACCTGAAACACTTAAGGAGCTAACATATCTAATATGCATCAGAGTCAGGACTCACAAATTTGATTAAAGACTATTCAACAACTATCTCTCCTTTGCTCATGGTCTTTGTGTCTTGATGCCTATTTAATCCATCTGCATCTCAGTCCTCTTATAGATCTGTTTTCTTCCTCCCTCTGACTTTCTCCCTATCCCCTTTTATTATCTATTTTCTTCTTATCCCTGGTGTTTGTTTTTTTTTCTCTGAAATGCTAACATTTTGTATGTCAAAGGTAACACACCTCTAGTATTTCAATGCCCGTTAATATTCACATTTACTGGATATTTAAAGCCAACATGAAAAGTTAGAAAATCTTTTCAAGAAAGAATTAATGTGTTGCCTTCATTAACAGCAATGCAAGAAAAATACTTTAAAATTAACTCTCTATACTATAATATCTTTAATTTTTTGTTTTTATTTCCTTGTAGAAATGTTATTCAAAGCTCTCCGAGAAAGAAAGCAAATTCGAAAATTCAGACTATTTACAAATCATTAAATAAGTAACATCAAAACCTATGATAAGGGCTCAGGGATGTTCTTGAATTTACAAAATCAGATATAAATATTTTCTTTGTTGGTAAAAAAGAACCCTTTAAAATAAGTTAACTCTGTTTAGTTTGATAACTTGTTAGGGGTGATGGAAGAGTAACAGTTTCTTTATCAGTGAAATAGATCACACCATTGGATATTTATTGTTTAAAAGAAGGTTTATTATGAAAGGAATATTTAAGAGATCTGTGAGAGATCTAACACACAAAGGATGCTGCATTAACCTTTGCATTTCCTGCAAACAGGAAAGCTGTTCCACCATTCTTGGTCCAAACTTGGAACAGTGGGAAGCAGTGACAAAAATATAGAAATTAAAATTTAAAAAAAATCAAAACATAGAAAATATCCTGTAGATAAAATGAGCCCACCATCCAGAAGTGAGTGTCCAAGGTGGGAGCTGAGGAAATGAAGCTCAGCCTCACTCTCCTCTCACCGTTCTCTCTTCTGGGATGCCCACTGACTGAAATTAACCTAAAATGAGAAACATGGAACACTTTGATGGGACCATTTTAAATTGAGTCACTGGGAGAGAGAAATGCCAAAGGATGGGCAGTGTATTTAAGGGGAATATTGATTAAACTGTAATACATGCTGAATGAATAGCTTCTCTCATTGGATTCTGGCCGAGAAGGCCCTTGTGATGATATCTGCATAGTTGAGGTTCTGGGAATCTCACTGTCAGCCCGCAGTCTTTCACCTCACACAACTACTTCTAATACACTCCTCCCACTCAAAAAGGGGAGTCCACCCTCTGTTTCAGTCTGCCGATAAATCCGATAAATGAAATGATTGCATAATATTCCGCAGGAATAAGAGATGGGAATTAGCATTCAGTGAAAAAAGATACAGGATATTCCAGCTCTAACTTTTGAGGACACATTTGCCTTATTATGAAGAAACTAATTTTTGGTGCCTTCCTATTTCTGAAGTACAATCAGAATGCCATTGAGTCTCCTTAAATCTGACTATCGTTTTAGTTAGGATGATTTCATGACTTTTCATATTTCATCTCCTTCCCACTTCTAAAACACTCTTGATATTTTATTCATTTTTATTTTGCTTTATAATTTAAATTCCTTTATGACTTTATTATAATCATAATGCACTTATAAGAGAAGTAGATATAAAAATGTGTGCCCATATGACATATTGAATATGAGTATGTAATAAAAATATAACATTGCCTTTAGCCCTTGATGGGTATGAATCACAGAAAAGTACAGGCATAAACCAATATAATTTAAGTATAGCAAATTGTGTTAACACATATTTAAGGTGAAATTGTTTTAATTTGTGTTATAAGTTTCAGACTTTTTGAGACATGGACAAAAGTAGAAATGATGCAATACCTTGATGTTTGAAATAGGAATGAAAATATAGAAGCTGATGTCTCTGACTTGGTTAGGAATAAATGATCTAATTCTGGAAGAACACAGAAAGAAGATGATGGGTTGGGAGCAGAGGAAGTTAAATTCTGGTAATAAATGCAGCTTTGACAAAGGTTATGCAAGTCTTTAAGATTAAAAGGATTTATGGTATTAAATAATCATGGAGAAGATGAACCTGAATTTCAATTTCAGTTGAAATCTAGGGAGATTATGTTGGTAGCAAATTTCTTTGAACTACTTTTTAGATAAGACAAATTAAACAACTTCTCACTTGAATATGGACTATGATCAAAAACTCTGAGGGCAGTAATTTACTATAATTTCATTTTTGCTATTCTCCAGGGATTTTATTGTCACATAAATTGAACTAATTTCTGAAAGGATCTCATGATAACCAGTAATACAAAAATCTGCTTAATTAAAAAATTGTTCTATTATATACTTTATAATAATGTCCATAAGCTAAATTTAAAGTAATATAAAAGGTGAAAACTGAGTGACTATATATGGAAGTAGACACCAAATACTTTTAATGATTTCTGGAAAAAAAAATAAACTCAGAAGAAGATATTATGATAGTGTTACACTGTTACCATTCTTTCATCTTGTAAAAGCAAATCATTTTCTCAATTTTAATTTGGTTGGAGAATTTTATTATGCTGTAAGTTTTCTTTTGTTAGTGCTTCATCTTGGTGTCTTTGCTATTAATCTGTAGAAGTAAGTATGTCCTTTAATTATTTTGTCACTGTCGCCATAGATATTGGCCAAATATTGTACTAAAGTATCATTGGGAATGTGCTCCATATCTTTTTTTCCAGTTTTGATAAGTGCTATGAACAATGAAGTAGGTCACATAAGATACCTCTTATTTCTGGAGGGCTCTTCACCATCACCTCAAATTCATGTTCAGTTATATTTGTTGTAGAAGAAGGCAAGCCAATCATGAGATTACCTTGGAAAAAATGATGTGAAATTGAGATTATTCCTTGTTGTCATTTATACCTCTCACTTTTTATTTCCATGTATCACATGTAGAGGTTTATTTTCTTGGTTTTTAATATACAGTGCACCTATTTTCATTAATTCTTACAAGGGGGCTAAAAAATTGCAATATGCCTTTGCCCTTTGGAAATGTTAAAGCTGATGTGCACCATTTCCAATATTTAGAATCCCTCATGGATTTGTTCCTGTTGTCTTGTAATTTCTTGATCTTTCCTTTTCTATATACAGTAAGTTATTATTGCATGCAGACTTTCTGTATAAAGATTACAGAGGCTCCAGTTGATTTTGTTTTCTTAACCTATTCACTATCAGGTAGCTACAGTTGAAAAGATCCCTTCAGTCCATTCAGGAACTAAAATGAATTGAGAAAAATCGTCAGCTTTGAAAGTCTTGCCTACTTTGGTTTGAGCTTAATATTAGGATACAGATTTTTTTGTTGGTTCTTTTTAGTTATTCATTACATTAGAGTCCATTTTGACAATTATACAAGTGGGGGATATATCTTGTTCTATTTCAAACCCTCTCCTTCCTTTTCCCTCTCTTTACTGCCTGCTCCTTTTCCTCTATTGATCTTTCTGCCATAGATTTTGAGGTGTCCCACTTGAGAATTTGTAAATTTTATTAGGACCATTTCTTTACCCTTTTTCCATTACACCATAAGAATAACAAAAATTGCACTCAGTTTTTTGTCATTTTATGGGGTCTCAGCTTTCATTACGAGCAGCTTAAGAATTACAAATACTTGTGAAAAAAGCCAGTGCACAGAATTGGGCTTACGTTTTTTACCTTCTCAAGTCTTGATCCTACAAGCTCTGGGCCCCTCCCTGCCCAGCCTCCACTCCTTGCCATATTTATACTTAAGAGCTGGAAAATTCCCAAGAAGGATGCTACTTTTAAGATATTTAAGCTCATCTCTATGAACTCCTTTCTTTCCAAAGGATCATGACCCCTTGCACTTTTACTATCAGAAATTCTTAGATCTTCAAATGTATTTCCCTATTATATCCAGATATAGATATTTTTTGCAACCTATGATAGCCATAAGTGGAAACCTAAAGTGTTTATGAATTAAATGCATTAGCTCAAAAATTATCTTATCAGAGGAACTGATAGCTAATTTCTCATAAAATACCTAAAAACTCTAATAATATACATGATAATAGGAAGATATCTGAAAAAAATGTGTAGAAAGAAATGTGTAATTAATTTCTCCTCCCAAAAGGTTTTACTTTCATTTATTACAGTCAGATTATAAGAAAAAGATTTTTTACACAGGGTAAAGGAAATTTCACTTTAATTTCACCTATATTATTACCCTAGTAGGCTTGAAAAAGCACCATAAATTAGCATTTTAGTTTCTTTGCTTCAGTGAACATATGGAGAAAACCAGGGTGAGGTAGGATAGTTCAGAGCTATAGGAACTGATCTAGAAAACAGTGCTCAACAATGGTATTCTCTTGTTATTTAGCACTGTTTGTAGGTCTTGCCCTTTCTTAATTCACTTGTCCTACTCTAGACCAATTTCTCCACACAACCTAGCACAATTTTATCCAAATTGATGTTACTTCTAATTATTCAATTGGAGAGTTGTTGTCCCTCCCATAAGTGCAAATTTCTTATTGATAATTTCTTAGCATTCACAGAATGGTAGAACATATTTGCAAAACACACATTTGGTGAAAAGTTTGTATCTAAAATATATAAAGAACACTGTTAATTTGGTTATAAAAAGGCAACTATACAAATTTAAATATATACAAAGAGGTTGAATAGACACTGCTTTAAAAGGCATAAAATTGACTTATAAGCATATGATAAGATATTCAACATGGTAGGATGTGGTGGTGCATGACTGTAAAATGAGCTACTCAGGAGCATAGGCAGGAGGAACACAAATCTGAGGACAATCTGGAAAACCTAGGGAGCCCTAACTGAAAATAAATCTTTGAAGAAAAGACTGGGGATGTAGCTCAGTGGCAAAGTGCTTGCATAGCATGCATAAATTCCTGAGTTCAATCCCTAGTACCACATGCACATGTGCACTTACACACATACACATACACACAAAGAAAATGAAAAGAAGTGTATGTCACTTACATCCACAAGAGTGGTTATAAACAAAAGGTTAGTAATATTTTTAGTAAGAATACAGAAAAATTTTAACACTACTATACTATTGGTGAGACTTCACTATTATAGACCTTGTTGGGAAACAAACTATCAATTCTCCAAAAAAGTTAAACGTGGAGAACCATAGGACCCAACAGTTCCACTCCTACATGCATATGATCTAGAGAAGTGAAAATAGACATCTGCATAAAAATTCAGATATGCACATTAGAATCATGATCTATAAGTCAAAACAGAGTCAACTCAAATGTCCAACACTGACAAAAGGCCAAATAAAATGCAGTATAATTATATGTATAAATTCCTACTGATGCTATAAAAATACCACGCTCTGTCTTACAGTTCCAGAGGTCATACATTTGAAATAAGTTTTACAAGGCTAAAGTCACTGTGTTTCAGGCAAATTCCCTCTAGAGTTTCTATGGGAAAATCTACACCCTTTCCTTTTCCAGGTTTAGAGTTTGCTTTCATTACTTGACTTGTAGCCCTTTTATCTTTAGGATAAACATTTACAACATTCAGACATTTGCTTTCTTTATTACATCTTGATTCTGATTCTGCCTCATTTGGCATATTCAATATTTTAAGGTCTCTTCCTGTGACATTTGACCAATTTGAACAATATATTGTTCCTTCCTAAATCATATCTGCACAGTCATTTTTGTCATATAAATTCATATATTCCCAAGTACTTGGTTTAGAATGTGTTCATCATTGGGAGGTCATTATTCTTCCTACCATTCCATAAAATGACATATTATTCAGCAATAGAACATGATTACTGATGCATGACAAACTGCATGTGACTTGAAAATATGCTACGTGAAAAAATCTGGCAAGAAAAGGCTAGATAGAGCTTGATTCCATAAACATATGTAGATAAAAATAGAATCAGGATTACCCAGGGCAGGAAAGGGACTGACTTACAAAGAAATTAGGGCTAATTTTGGTAGGGATGGGAACATTGGGTACGTGATGAAAATGTTGTAAAATCAATTGTGGTGATGGTTGCAAAATTCTGTGACTATATCAAAAATAATTGAATTCTATGATTCAATTAGGTGGATTATATTGCATATTAATTATATATCAACAAAACTATAAGCAAAATAAGTAAATAAGAAAATATTTACAATTGAATCAAAATGAGACAAAAAATGAAAAAATCATGAGATATAAAGATGTGGAAAAAGTAATACTTTGGGAACATTTTATAGCACTAAATTCTTATATCACAAATAAGAAAAATGTACAATAAACTTAGCTTCTATTTTAAGAAATTTGAAAAGTAACTTCAAAATAAGCAAAACAAATAGAATAAAGGGAATAATGAAGACTGGAAATAAATGAAACAGCAAACAAAAGTAATAAGTATAATAAAAGAGGCTAAAAGCATGGTCTTTGAAAACATCAGTATAATTTATAACACTCTAGTCAGACTAATCTGGAATAAAGAAGATACAATTTACCAATTTCAGATGATAGAGATGATCACATCCCATGTTTTCTATACATTTAAAGGATAACAGGTGCATATTTTTTCAAAACACTAAGTGAACATATGAAACATAGATGAAATAAATATATCTTAAAAGACACAAATTCAATTTATTAAAAATTCCATTTAGAAAATTGGGAAGGAGCGAATAATTTTCTAGTTATTTTTTTTAATCCAACATTATCCTGACATGAAAACCCACCATGAATATTAGAAGGAAATTTATACACTAATATCCTTCATAAACAGAAATAGAACAATTCTAAAATTGACAAGAATCAAAGATTAGTTTAACATTTGCAAATTAATAGTGTAATTTGCCATATTAATAAACTAAAAAAGAAGATATAAAATCATTTCAACAATGTAGACAAACATTATATAGAATCCAATAATGGATTTTTTACTAAAAATCCCAGAAAATTAGTGATATAATGGAAATCCCTCCTTCATGAAAAATCTGTAGTTAACATAACACTTAACTATAAAAGTTTCATTGCTTTCTAATTAAGATCAGGAATGAAAGGAGAAAGTTCACACAATACTATAGTGAAAACTCTTGGTAGTGCAATAAGATAATAAAAGAACAACTTACCATATTCAGAAAGAAAGAAGTGGCAATATATTTATTAAAAATTGCTATTTATGTAGAAAATGCAAGGCAATATGCCAACGAAACAAAGAAAAAACAAAAACAAGTCTTGCCAGAATTAATCAACTAATTGGAAAGTCTTCTGGATAAGATTCTGGATAAGAGACTGATCTAAACATTTATAATGAACAGATATTGAAGCTAACAAACAATATCTATTGTACTAGCAATGGAAAATAAGAAATATTTAGTGGCAAAAGATGTCCAAGTTCTACAAAGGGAAAACAAGATGTTTTTAAAGGAAATTATCTAAATTACCCCCATGAGATGCACTGAAAAGCCATCTTTAGTTGCTCTATTACATGGTATCAATTGAAAATTGACATATAAATAATGGAACAGAAGGTAGTCCATAAATGTACTTAAAGATCTGTAGACAATTCACTTGTGATAAATATGCAAAAGAAGTTGAATGGAGAAGGTATAGACTTTAGCAAGTTGTGCTGAAACAATTGGACATCGGTTAGCAGAAAAATGAAATTTGATCTATACCTCACACAGCAAAAATTGAATCAAAATGGGTCATAGTAGAACTAAATAAACATAAAACAAAATTATAAAACTTCAGAATATAATTTATGACTTCAGACATGGCAAATACCTCTTACAAATGGCAAAAACACATAGTCCATAAAAGACCAACTTAGACTTTATCAAGATTAGGAATAGTTATCTGATCTTCAAAAGATAGTATAAAAAGAATTAGATAACAAAACACAAAACAGGAAAATATCATATATCTGATTAAGAACTTGAATCTGGAATGTATCAGGAACAGAAAATCAATTTAAAAAGAGCATAACAATTTTGAACAGATAATTCACCAAAGAAAATGCATGCATGGTAAGTGTTTACATAAATCAATGCTCAAATTAATAATCATTAGGGAAATACAAATTATTAACATAATGCAATGCTACCATGCATTAATTGAAATGTCTGAATTTAAATATTCTGACTAAACCAAGTATTGACAAGAGTGGGGAATATGAAATTTTTATTTGTTGCCTATAGGAATATAAAATTGTAGAATCTCCCAGAAAAAATATCTTGGCAACTTATTAAAATATGAAAATGGCTCAATCCAGTCATTTCAATTTCTACATATTTATCAAGAGATAAATGAAATAAAACATTCTTTTGAAGACTTGTCTGTGATTGTTTATGGTAGTTTTGTTTATAAGTGCTTTATCTAGAAATGGTAAAATTCTCCAATAACAGTTGTGTAGATAGATAAACTAAAGAATATCCACACATAAAAATGCTACTGAGAAACAAAAATGTATTGTACAACACTGAATGAATTTGAAAATAGTTATGCTGAGTGAGAGAATATAGATAAGAAAAAAGTATTATATGATATCATTTCTAAAAAATCTAGAAAATTAAAATTAATCTATTGTACTAGAGAGTGTTATGAACTGAATTGTGTCCCCCCAAAATGAATCTCTTGTAGCCCTAACCTGTATTTGGAGAGAGGACTTTAAACAGGTAATAATGGTTAAATGAAAGCACACAGAAGAAATGCTAAGCCAATTATAAATAATAATCCAATTCCATTTATAAGAAGAATGAGCTCCATCAAAATGCATCTGTCATCTGAGGACAGAGGAAGAAGTTAGCCCACAAGAGAGGACCAAGGAGAAACCAAACCTGCAGACACATTGGTTTTGGATCTCCAGCCTCCAGAACAAAAATAAATCTCCTTTGTTTATGGGCCCTGGTATTATCATGGCTGTTCTTGAAAACTAACACAAATGGCAAGTAATACCAGTATTTATAATAAACCCAGAACATCATCCTCAGTTTGATAGTTAAATATATTGCCATATCTTTACCCTATGGGAAAAAATACAACAAAGGCAGAATCAAATGGTTTCAACATACAACAATGTGGGTAAATATTACAAATATAATGATGAGTGAAGTAAGCAAAATTCAAATTATGTTATAGATAAACCAATAAACTTACTAAATAAAAAATAATTAAGCCTTTAAAAATCAAATTTGTCTGCAGAATTGCCTTTGTATATTCCATTATTGGAATGTCAGGCTAAAAAGTAAAAGTCTATACAGTCTTCTCATTCCTTTTAAATTCCATTCTACTGTCTATACTCATATGCATTTCTGGGAGTTTGGAAAATGTAGAGAAAGATGGATTAGATACCTTAATTTGCCTGATTTGTTAGAATAATATCTCATAAAAATCACACAGAAAAAGAATATACTTGAAATTCCTCCTGCATTTCAGCAGTTTTCTTCAGGAAATTAATCTTTCATTTGATTTATATTTTTAGGTTATACTCCTCATTTTTATAGCAATTCCAAAAAAACCAGGCATCTTAGTTTTAACACTGATTTACTATTCAATGAACCTAACCCCTTCTTTGGCCTTCTTCTTCCTTCCTGTTCCTTCTTCCCAGTCTATTTCCTTCCTTCCTTCCCTTCCTTCCTTCCTTCCTTATCTTTCCTGGCAAATTATCCTTTATCCCACCAAATCTCTAGATTAAGTATGTTCATCAGCCATCCTATATGGTTTGTTGCATTTTGTAACTAATTTAGCAACCTATTCCAGCAGTCAGAGGGATAACTAAAGTACTTAAAAATTTAATATGCATTTTCTTGTTTGTTTTTGGCAGTGGAGATTGAACCCCAGGCATATTACCACTGAGCAACGCAACCAGTCCTTTTCATTTATTAATAGAAAGGGTCCTCCTAAGTTTTTGAGGGTCTCACTGAATTGCTGAAACTCGGCTTGAATTTGTAATTCTTCTGCCTCAGTCTTCCAAGTCCCTGGGAATACAGTCCCAACAATTTAATGCTTCATCAATGAATGTATAATGGCGTAATTATCTAGAATTATCTTCACCTATTTTTGCTGATTTTCTGTTCTCCCCATAGCATCAATAACTCTTTCTGCTTTAGCATAAACGCCTCAGTATATGCCATTGCTGAACAAACATCACTGCCATTACTTTGGTAATTTACTTTAAAAAAAATACTTTTATTTTTAAAATTTATTTATTAATTTTATTTTTATAGATTGCATTTAGATTCATTGTACACAAATAGAGTACAACTTTTCATTTCTATGGTTGTACACAATGTAGATTTACATCATTTGTGTATTCATGTACATGTACATAGAGTAATGATGTCTGTCTCATTCCACCATCTTTCCTTATTTACTTTTAAAAGAACTCTAAGCTCCCATTTAAATCATATTTTAATTAGAAGTGAGTTTCTTCTTTTTTTTACTTGAATTCATGTGATAATTTCCCTAATTCTCTCTCTCTCTCTCTCTTTCTCTCTCTCTCTCTCTCTCTCCCTCTCTTTCACAATTATAATCCTTAATGTCATATTGGCAATTCTCAACTCAGGCATCAAAAGTATCAATTCTTGTTCCACATACAGAGGAAAAAATTTCAGAAGATAGCAAAACTGATTTGACATTTCTGGTATGTCTCAGTTTTATGTCTGTTTGAGAACCTTACACCTACTGCCAATAAGTCACCAGGGATAATGTTGATAAAGTAATAGATCATATTGTATTCAATGAACTCCGCTTTATTTTTAGAGGATTAAAAGCCTTTAAAAAAATAGAGATCTCCTGATTACTAATTGGAACTGTTTTGCAAGATATTAAAATTTTGGATAAATTCTAGATATGCAAAATCATTTTGAAATACTAATTTCTACTTCAGATGGAATATGCTTTCTCTTTCAGTATAAATGAAATATTTTCATAAAATGTAGATTTAGCAGCATTAGAGCAGTTAATTTGACTTCCAGGTTGACTTGAATTATCTGATATCAGATTTAATACATTTAATTCACTAGTTGACCTGATGCTATAAGTAGCCAAAAAGGGAACTGCTCTAAATAAATGAATTTAGAGACCTTGTCTAACAGTTGAACAATTTGTCTTTGTTGGTTGAGTGCCCTGGAATTCTGGGCATTCTCTCAAACCAAGAATTTTAGGTGGTTATGATAATGTTGCCACCTCTTTACTACCTTATAATCACACTTAATTAGTTGTAGCAGGTGGTAGGAGCTGGCACAGATGAATAGCTCTACTCACTCCACCAATAATAGACTATTTTTTCACCACAAGAAAAGGACTCAGTGTGAGAAATCAACAGACAATAGCTAAGCAGTGGCTGTTGTTCTACTATTTTTTTCATTCTTTTTTTCTTTTCTACTATAGAATTTGTCCTTTTTTTCAACTGGCAAAATGGTGTCCTACATTTTCCAGGGAAATAAATTACATATGTTCATTAAGTATCCCAGAAAAGTATGAATTGGATTTAGAGATCTGAAAGCAAAATGATTGAGGTTTACTTGGCAAGTGAAAGTCACATTTTTCCCTAGCTACCAGGCTCAATCTCGATTAGTCCCATTAAGCATTCCATAATATATGTATAGTCCAAATCAACATATTGCAAACAATAGATATATATAATTTCTATTTGTCAGTTAGAAATTAAAGAATAAAAGATAAAATATATTTTGTATGTATTTTAAAAGATAATGAAATCATTTGTTTTGTAACACTGTTTCCTAGACATAATGACATAGTATAGATTTCTCCAAACTTTCATTGCAATACTTTGTTATTATATACTGTACACACACATACTAGTAATTTATATAAACAGGAACAATTGCACTGGTATCATGAGCTTGAAGCAAAGTTTCATTAAAAACAATGACTATATGTGTGTTATCTCCTAATGACTACGTGTTTGATTTTTTCCTTTTGAGTTTATTAAAATAATAATCATTTTTATGACTGAAAGTTGCTTAATTATTTAGATAATTCATTAGTATTATTATTTTTCTGTTTCAATTGTTTTTCAAGGAACTTTAATAAGACTCATTTTATCTCTTTGGATTTCCTTTTATATATTCTGTAATTACCATTTTATCAAGATATTATCTAGTTCAGGGAAATACAATTTTTTAAAATTCCTAGCAATTTTTAAATAGCAACCTGTAGCAAAAATTTCTCACAAAAAACTTTTGCTAGTTGTTTGAAGTAAGTAGGCATCTGATATTATTATAATAAAAGGAAACCTAGTATCAGTACTGTTAACAATGACTGTGAAAAAAATTGATTAATACATGAATCTGTATATTGCTTTTGGTGATCACTTTTTTCTAGGCCTTTTCAGTAAATTATCTTACTTTCTATAAACAACATCTTTCAAAAGAAGAAGAGAAGTAATGAAAAAAAGAAGTACGTATAAAACTGATTCTTATTGTTTAATGGTATAATGTGACTGGTTTTTGTATCTTTGCATTCAGATAGGCTACTCTGAATAATTACAGTAGTTATAAACAACAGAGAAGATGTGCTCATATTGTTAAAATGTGTGTTTACACTACTTGCAAAATTTTTTCTGTGGCAAATTGCCTATGCATTTAAAATATTGTGGTACTGTTCATATATTGAGTACTTAAACCAAGCACTATCATCTTTCAAATTTTGTAATATAGCCTTTGATATATTAAAATGGATAAGGGATATATGTGAAAGTTCTGACATATATAAATAGATTTTCATCAAACAGGTCGTGAACTAGAACAATACTAAAGCCAATCTCTGCTTATGTGTTCTTCAATTGTTCCTCTGTTGTAAAAATAAAAAAACCCTTGAATTCTGTATTCATCACTCCTTTAATTTACAATATATGAATATTTGCAGTTGTGCCAGTTTATCTCTTCTCAACTCAGCATGAACTCCATTGCTCCTATATTTTACCTGTTTCATACGAAAAAATCCTAGAACAACTTTCTTTGATAACTGCCATGGACATTTCAGGTTAGATTCTGAAATTAAGAAACACTCTTAATACTTGGAAAGAAGGACATAAGGAAATACCTAAATCGAAGAGGAAAAATTTGATCAGCATAAGCATTTTTCATACAAATTTCATCCATATTTATGCATTGCTACCAGCCAATGAGATTACTAGACTAGTTCCTAGATCCTGCATCCTCTTGATATTCTGAAGTCAGTATAATATTCCCTGCTGTTGGTTTCCACCTTTGAAAATTCCCTTATTCTCTTTATGTCTTCAGGGAAATTTCTTTGTTTATAGATGAACATCAACAATATATGTATAAAATCCAAAACAAACTATGGCTCTTATTTATTTCTTCTTTTTTGATTCATAATATCAAATTCTACAATTTCCAGTGTAACTTGATTTTCTCCCCAATGTAGTATTCCTATTAACTTATGATATTTTCTATATATGTGTATTGATAATACTTAATTTTATCATATATCATTATGTAGTTATAGTATGTTTTTTTCTATTTATACACTGATAAAAATTTGAGTTTCCTCCTTTCTATTTTTCTTGTTGTTTGTCTCTTTTTTTTCCTAGTACAGTTGTCTTCCACTATTTTTAAGGGATTGGTTTCAGAACACCTTCCTTGAATAGGTAGCAAAGTCCGAATACTTAAGTCCCCGATATAAAAGAGTATATAGCATTTCCATGTAACTTATACAATCATACCATATATTTTAAATAATCCATACCTTACTCATAATGCCTAATAAAAATAAGGGCTACATAAATTCTTGTTATACTCCATTGTTTAGGAAACAATGACAAAGAAAAAAAATGTCTGTATATTCTTAGTACAGACAACCATCATGGGCTTAACTACACTGAACCTGAGAAAGACAAAAGAACAATGCTCAAAAAAGTGCAGGAGAGAGCCTGAGAATCTGAAGTGCAGGAAGCTGCAGCAGTGTGCCCATGTATCATGCAATTTGTATGGATTTAGCATAGTGCTTGGCATGACAAACTTAAGTTTTGCTTTTTAGAACTTTCTGGCAACCTCACAACTATTTCCAATCTTCAATTTATTAAATTCATGGATGAAGAATCATGGATATGGAGGACCAATTACAGAAGCAAGAAAGGTAGACAGGTGGTGCAATGCTTTTGGTACTAGAAATTGAACCCAGGGGTGCTTATCCACTGAGTTACATTCCCCAGATATTTTGTGTTTTATTTTGAGACAGGACTTTGCTAAGTTATTGAGGTGGGCTTTGAAATTGAGATCCTCCTGCCTCAGCCTCCTGAGCCACTGGGATTACAGGTGTGTGCCACTGTACCCAGTGGGTGCATTCTTGAAGCTTGTCTACAATATTTTCTCTAGGGTAATGACAAGACTCTTTGCTTGGTCAAACTGTAGTCAGGTTTTTGAAACTTCTCCTAAGTCTATTTGTGTACCTTCATGTAAAATTCAGTTTTAGCAAAGAATCCTAAGTCAATTTATCAAGAATAACTCCCCCCAATATCTGATTGCCATCAATATTGGATCAGATTTCTCATCCTCCACTATTTCCAAGGCGATACCTAATCACTTAGACCTGTCCTTAGCAAGAATTCTATTAGGTCCCTCACATCCACAGACTCTGACTGTATTTCTTGGCTATTCTCACTTTACCATTCTGCATTTAGTGTTGAGTCCCAAATTTCTTCTTAATGGCAAGACCCTGTTGCAGTGGCCCATTAACTATCATGATGGCCTTAAAAAAGTCTGTCTTCCCATGCTTTAAAAGGTATCATTGACTAACGTTTTTTAAATGATAGTTGAGGCATGAAAATTGTATTAGGTAGAAGTATTTGCATGTTCAACATTAAGCACTGATGCTAAATTGTTTTTAGATTAATTATACCATTTCTAATTACAAGTATATTAAAAGTACCTGTCTCTCTTATGTTGCCCAGATATAGCATTGTGTATGTGTCATGGTTTGCCAATCTAATTAGATTAAGTGGATATCTTATTGAACCTTCAGTTTGTATAAACCTGACTATTCATAAAGTTACAATAGTTTGTTGTAACTTCATATTGATTTATATCAGTGAAATACATATTAATGAGATTTGGTCAAATTTTCCAATTTTTTTTGATTGCTTATTTTTATTTTTATTTTTTGCAGTTCCTTAAATACTCAGGACATAATACCTTTGAAAAAATACTTATTTCAAATAATTTCTCCCATTTTGTGGTTTGTCTTTTCATTTTCTTTTTGATGTTCCTTGAAGAACCTTTTTTCTAAAGTTAGTTTTTTGGGTCTTAAGAAAAACTTCTTTAACTTCATGGTTATAAAGATAGCCCTATTTTTATAAAAGTTTTAGGTTTTGATTTTCATGTGTGTTTGATGTATTGTAGACTTTCTCATCTCTCCTCCATGTCTTTTGACCTCTCTTTAGTGTATTCTATCTTTTTATCGCTCTGTGGTGCATTCTCTCATCAAAGGACATAATTTATTTTAAACTTACCAAATAATGTTTTACTTAACATTATTGTCTCATTCATCTCTGGTGTATTATGCTTTTTTTCCAAATCATCCCTGTTTTGGGAACGGGAAGGGAGTCCCTGGGGAATGAACCTAGGGTCCTCTTAAAGGTTCAGCAAATGCTCTATCCCTAGTCCCAATACTTATTTTTAATGATCTATTATTACCCCATGACTTCTATTTCCTAAAACATATTAAAAATACTTTAAATACTTTTTATATAAATTTTAAAGCTCAAGTATATAGCATTCAAATACAAATATTTTCTCTCTCTCTTTTTTTTTTTTCCTTTGCCTATAATGGCTTGTTTTCTTGGAAATTTCATTTGTTGAAAGTAATCTGTGAGTATACTGAGAGTTTCCAGTGAGCATTTTTTTTTATTTTTAATTTTGATTCATTGTACACAAATGGGGTACAACTTTCTTTTTTTCTAGTTGTACACGAAGTAGAGTCACATCATTTGCCTAATCATACATGTACATAGGGTAATGACGTTTATCTCATTCTATTATTTTTCCTTACCTCCCACTCTTTCCCTACCCTTCATTTTCTCTATACAATCTATTCTTCTCTATTTTTGCCTCCCCAATTCCCCCATTATGTATCATCATCCACTTACCAGAGAAATAATTTGGCCTTTAGGTTTTGGGGATTGGCTTATTTCACTTAGCATGTCAAATGGGATTTAAATGCACTTGAAATAGAAAAAAAAAATATCTATATTAATGGCTGCAACAGAACTAGTTCTCTTTTGGGTTCTTGACTTTAGAAACTTGTAGTTAGTGTATGGCACTTGTGATAGATATTACAGTATGTATATAAAGTGTGCCCCCAAATTCTCTGAGTTAACGTGGAAGATTAAATGATTAGATTATGGGAGCAGTAACCTAATCCAAATAGGCAGGTGGGTCATGGTAACTTCAGGCAGGTGGGTCATGACTGCAGGAAGTCAGTCACTAGGGGTGTGCCCTTGGGGATGCTATCTTGTTTCTCTATCTCCTCCTTCACTCTCTGTTTCCTGGCCTTTATTGATAAGAGCAGTGCTCTTCTGCCATACTCTCTGACCATTGTGTTCTGCTTAACTTTGTGACCAGAGCAATGGAGTCTGCTGACCAGGTCTGAACTTCTGAAACCATCAGTGCAGAAATAAACTTCTCTTCCTCTAAGTTGTTCTTATCAGGTACTTTGGCCACCATGACAAAAAGTTGACTTCTATGATATCCTCAAAGGTCATGTGCCTCATCCCATAAAGAACTGAATACAATTTTGGTTTCCACAATACCATCATTCTTGGTCTCCCCAACCCCTTCTCCTCTCCTCTCCTTTCCTCTCTTTATCTCTTTCTTCCTTCTTCTTTCAATAGCAAAATCCTATGAAATGTCTAATAATAGATTCATGGATCAAGAAATCACATTTTTAAATTATACAATGAAAAAACTATAGAGTAATAAAAATTAGTCAACTGAAACTATGTACATGTGCCTGGATTAATTCCAAGATCATAAAATTTAAATGTTAAAAGAGAATATGTTGCTATGTTTGAAAAAATTCAATATTCAAAGCATGGATATATGCATTTTAACTGCAAGTCGTTTTGATGTCAAAGTAAGAAAAACTAATGAAATGACAAACAAGATCAATTTAAAAAGCTATCCAGGAAAGGGTACAACAAAGATAAGTGTAATGACATAATGACAGAAAATGCTACAATTGCTGGAGAAATGAAGGATGCTAATGAGCAAAAAAAAAAAAAATGTTATCAAGCTGGATGATAAGAACATGAGTACGTGACTCTTATTATTGGCAATATCATTTTACATAAATTTTACATATAATGAACATATAAAAAGATAATATGCAAGTAGTGTGTAATGGTTAATTTGAATTGTTAACTCGATCGGATTAAGAGATGTGGAACATTAAGAGGTTTCTGAGTGTCAGTGTTTCTAGGAATGACTGGCATGTGGGATATCAAATTGAAGTGGAGACCCTCCCTAAGCATGGGCAGCATCAGCCAATAATTTGAAGGCTTGGATGGAATAAAAGTCAGGAGAACAAGGAAGCTGCAGCAGATGTAAAATTGATTCTTTCTGAAAGGGTTCTTGATTACTGCTGTGATCACCTGAGGATATCAGACTTTCACTTTTTCACTCTTCCAAAGTAGACTCTGCCAGTGATTCTCCACAGAGTTTCCAGAAGCTCCTGGTCTCAGACTAGGCTAGCATCATTGATCCCTCTTGTTCTGAGGCATCAGCCTCTTGGACCTGTGCTGCACAGCTACTTGTTCCTCCAGCAATCCAGCCCACAGTCATTGTGGACTGTCCAGCTTCTGGTTGGGTAAGCAAATCTAATAAATATCTTTTTTATAATCATATTTCCTATTGATTCTGTTCCTCTAGAGAACACTGACAAAGACACTGTTAACAACTCTAGGCTAATTTGAAAACTTAGATGAAAACAAAGATTTGTAAAGATCCATAGCACTTGTTTGACTCACTCACAACCACTTAATCATTGTGTCATTTCAAGTGATGGGCAACTAATAAAATATATTTTTAAATCCTTACATTCTTCTGATTTACCTTGATGCTAGGTTTCTAGATGTGATTTTTGTTCTGCAATTAAAATGAAGTTGTGGGAAACAACAAAAGGGAAGATAACAAATTTTGGTGGCAATATGTTAAATCAAGTGGGCGTCAGAAATGGAGGCTATTTGGCAGTAGACATATTTCACTTTCCACTGTGGAGACAAAGAAACAATGATTTCTTGGGTGTGACACAGCTTGGAGATGGCAGAAGTTGTGTCTTGTAGGCACCTAGGACATAATAGAGCAAGGTCCATTTTCAAAATCTTGCTCTACTCCTGGTGAAGCACAAATAATGGTAGACTCAGAAACCTGCCATAGGGCTCTTCAGTGATCATGGGTTCCCCTGGTTTCAACATGTCCATTGCTCATGAATACTCCAGGAAGTTGAAGCAACTATATACTGTCAAGAAAATGTTCCCCTTCTGCCTTTTCTTCAAAGTTTTATTTTGTAGTTAATCACCCTCCCATGGGTATAGTATATTCCAGTTTTATGTTTAAAATTTTCCTTTATTCTCTGGTAATGGACTCATATAATATTTGGCCTTTTTTTCCCATTCCTAGTCATAGAAATCTCCTTGTTACTCATCAGATCATTTTAAAGCACATTTCATATTCAAGCACTAGCTATGTATTTTTTAAAAAGGAAGATAAAAAGAAAGAAAATAATCAGAGTATTTAAACCATCACATTCCCCCAAATCTATATTCTTCTTCATTTAATACTATACTCACAAGATTTTCCATGGTATTAAATAGATTCAAATATGGTAGAAAATTAATTGTAGACAATTATTCTGATAAAGAGAGGTACTACATTTTTATTATTAATTTCTGTTGGATATGTAATATTTTCAACTTTTATTTAAATAATATTTTATTTTACCTATTTTTTGTTGTAGTAGGGACTGAACCTATGACCTCAAGCATTCTCGGTAAGCACTCTATGATTGAGCTATATATCTAGCCCTTAAATTATATTTCATATTTAGTCTCACTTATAATGTTTTATGTACTTTTTATTTTCTAAAGTTACATTCTTTAAAATATGCTTAGTAGTTAGTAGGTAGGGAAGAATGAAGGAACTTTGGATTTTATAGAGGGGAGTGACAGAGGGTGGAGAGGATGGGGATGGGAAGGACAGTGGATTGAGATGGACATTATTACCCTATATACATGTATGAAAAAAAATTTTTTAAATAAATAAATAAAAGGGTCTGAACATATTTTAAAAGTATTGGTATACAGCTTGAAAATATTCTTTAATAAAGTTTGCAAGAGATTATTACTTGCTCCTTAAAGAAGGGCTAGAAATTTCAAGCTGAGTTCTTCTGATAGTCAACTTCATACCACTGAGACAAAATACCTGAGAATAACAAATTAAAGGAGGAAAGATTTAATTCAGCTCATGATTTCAGAGGTTTCAGTACATGATCAGCTGGCTCCACTGCTATGGGCCTGTGGTGAGATGGAGCTTCATGGAAGAGAGGACTTGGTGAAGGAAAACTCACTTCATGGTGACTGGAAATCACGGGAGATGGAGAGAAAGAGAGAGAGGGGGGTCCAGAGAGAAAGAGAGAGAGAGAGAGAGAAATGATCTCAAGTACCCACTTCCTTCAACTATATCCCACCTACTACAGTTTCCACCATCTCCCAATAGTGCATTCAAATCATTAAGGTGTCAATGGATTAGTCTACTGATAAAGTCAGGACCCTTATGACCAAATAATTTCCTAAAAGCCTCATCTCTGAACATTGCTCAATTGAAGACCAAACTTTCTGTATTAGTCAACATTTTGCTACTCTGACCAAATTACCAAACACAAACTATTTAAAGCAGGAAAGATTTATTTTGAACTATGGTTTCAAAGGTTTCAGTTCATGGTCAACTAGCTTCATTGCTTTGGGCCTGAAGTGAGGGGATATCATTATGGCTGATGGGCAAGGTAAAGGAAAGGTGCTCAGCCCAGGGCAGCCAAGAAGCAGAAAGAAAGAGAGGAAGAGGCCAAGAACAAGAAATAGTCTTCTAGAGCACATCCTCAATAACCTACTTATACCATCCATGCCCCATCTGCTTACAGTCTCCATCTTCTCCCAGAAGTTTTTCCAAATTATTAAAAAGCAAATAGATTAATCCTCTAAATAGTTTAGAGCCTTAATGTTCCAATTACTTCCCAAAAGCCCCACTTCTGGACATGGGTGTATCGGGACTAAGACTTCAGCATATGAGTTTTTGGAGGACATTCCAGATCCAAACCATAACATCTTCAACTTTTGAGCTTTATGGTAACATTCTATATCCGAACCATTACAGTACTAAATGGTGAATTTGTAGTAAAAACAAACAAACAAACAAACAAACAAAAAATATCATAGTTGAAAAAGAGTCATCCAAAAAGAATGGGGATAGAAAAATTCTTAGACTTCACCTCACCTAGAACTGTAATACATTTTATTCTTATTAGTGAAACAACATCATAAGGCATAAGACCTCAAGATGAATACTCAGAATAGGTTTATCTGAATAAAGAAGGAAAATTCATCTTAGATGTAAGATTTTCTTGACCCACCTAACAAAACATGAAGGAAATCCTCAAAGGACCAAACTTCTTCTAAGCACCTCAACTATAAAAAAAAAAAAAAATCTTAGGAATATTTAAAGGAAAACTAAAATATCCACCATTCAATAAGAATAAAAAAATAATTTTGCCATAAGATAAAAAAATCCAGCAAGAATTAAGCAGTATAATTAATAATAAGCTTAAAGTCAATGTTTTATATTCTTGAGTAGAAAGGACTTATTGTTCTTCAATGTATTTCTTAATATTTGATATTTAATATATTTGTAAAATACATTTTAAAGATTATATTTCTAATTTTTGCTAATATATATAGAAATACAAGTGATGTATGTTGATTATCTTTAATGTTAATAAATTCAAAAATTTTAATTGTCTTTTATAAATTCATTTATATTTTATTATATAGATGGTCATCTATTATCAATGAAAAATTTACCTTTTCTTCTTAACCTTTATGTCAACTTTTTATCTTTCTATGTGGAGTCAACACTTTAAAAATATGTTGAAGGGAAACACTAATAATTGACATTCTCGGAAATAGTTAATTTAGGATGGGAAGTGTTTAATAGTTTATCATTCAATAACATGTTAACTATAAATATGTTTTTAAGCATCTCAAGTTGAGGATATTTTCTTCTGTTTGCAAGTACTTGAGCGTTTTTATCAAAATAGCTGTTAGAATTGTATTAATTATTGTTCATAATCTGTTGAAATTATCTTTTTTCTCATGTATTTGGATAATGTGGAGGAAAACTGCATTGTTAAGTATTCACATATCTCTGTAATATTTTTACATGTGGTTATATTTGATTTATTAATATCATTAAGTATTTTGCATTTATTTTCCTTAAGCATATTACTCTAGAATTTTCTTCATTTGCACAATTATTCAGATTTTATTGTTATGGTCTTGTTAATATAAAAGACTTAGGAAATGTTCCCTTTTTTATGTAAATTATATAATATTTAAGTAAATTATATAATATTGTATTAAAAATCGGGAACAATTTACAGATGAAGTAATTGAGTAATAGATTATTTTAAGAGAATATTTAGAATTATACCTACAAAATATTTTTACCAGACAGAAAACTTCTTATTTTCCATTCCTTTCTTGTTAGGCCTTAAGTTGTGTTTTTCAAATTGCAGTTTTCAAAATTTATTGAAATAGAATTTTTTTCTGTATTTTTAATATATACTTTTACTTCTAGATGGATGCAATACCTTTATTTTACTTATTTATATGTGGTGCTGAGGACTGAACCCAGTGCCTCACATGTGGTAGGCAAGTGCTCTACATCTGAGCTACAATCCCAGTTCAATGTTTGTTTATTTTATATTTTTTTAAATAATGTTTGCAATACTTATGTGCCAAGCACATACTTCCTTTTGTTTATAAAATTTTCTATAATTTCAAAATCCTGGATAAAAAGATTAATGTTTTATGTTTTAAATACAACAATGTTCATACTTACTTCCAACTTTTATTCTCTTACAAAAATGCAAAAGTAATTTGAAGAATATATCTTCCTTCAACAAAAGTTGAATAAAATACACTATTCTAAGTAAATTAATATATGTATTCAGTATGAATATGTATTTTTATATCATATGTATTTATGTATTTATATGTGTAAAATATCTTAAGAGAGCTGATGTAAGAAGAGGTTGACATGATTATCTGAGTAAAATATGTAGCAAATATATAAGAAACTAGGTTAATTTAGATTAGTTTAAGTATTTGGCAAGTTAATCAAAGTTGCTTTTTATTTAAATGTCATTCGTTCACTTTAACTTGAATATTTCATTTTAAAACTTGTCATTTTAATGAGCATTCTCTCCCTACTCCCACACACTAAGTATATTTCATTTAGTCATCATAGAGCCAAAATTATATATTTTATTGGAAAAGGATGCATATCTATTCTCATCCTATTTAAAAAATTTTACTCCATTAATAGAGCAATTTATTATACATATGGTAGCATTCACACAATTACTGAGCTAAAAGTTACAGCTTATGAAATAAATTATTAATATTAAGAAAATAAAGTTAGATATTTGAAATTGTCCAACTACAGAAAATTTCTATGTGTCTCCATGTGTCTGTCATTTGACTTTTCTATTTTTTTATGCTTGTGTATATAGGCTGCTCTGTTTGCAAGACCATAGGGAGTACTCAAAAATAGTCAATAATTTTAAAGATTACTCAATGCATGATTGTAAATCCATAAAATTTGGGATATATTATTGGAATAATCTGTTTAAGATTTAAACTGTCTGGGGTAGAAAATAAATTAGGTTGCCTTTGTGTAAATTTCAAAGAGATTTCAAATTTCAAAGAGATCCCTTTATCATAAAAGAAAAAAATTATGTACAGTGTGAGAATTATGACAGTTGATGGGGAAAATTTTAAAAAGTGCCTTCAAACATGAGCATGCTACATGTCAGAGGGCACCAGGGATTTATTAATTTGACTATGAAATGTTGATTTTTTCAATAATACTGAATATTATTGAAGTTGCTGATTAATAAAATCCCAACCAATGCCTCCAAGGGATTTTTTTTTTAAACATGGAAATGTTTATAAATTCCATATGAAAAAAAAATAAGATGCTATTAACACCCACATTATTTGGGAGATAAAAAGAGAAAAAGCTGATTATTAAAGAGAGACATGTGTGTCTTCCAGTAATTAAAAACATCATGGAACTGCAAGAGTGCAGTGTATGGTTTTAAATAATGTGAAACAGATGAAAATGATGAAACAGAAAGCAGAAATAAAAGATAGAGCTTGGTTTACTCTTTGATGTACACATATACAATTACATGTAACACTTAACTCATAGATAAAAGCATCTCAAGTGTTCTAAATGCATACTAATTTTTAAAAATTGGATGGAAATTCCAGGAGAAAGCAATTTTTAATTGTTCTGCCAGTCTTCCTCAGGAGTTGATATTACTAGGGTGATCTTTTATTCTTGGTCAACAAGCACAATTTTGATTTGGACATTATTAAAGTCTTTCTTATGTTTCTGGTTATATACAGCTTCATTAATTAATAGTTGATCTCCAGGTTATAAATACATTACAGAGACTCCTAATCTTTTTTAGGAATTATCTTGAATTATATTCCTAAAAAAGATTAGGAGTCTCTGTAATGTATTTATAACCTGGAGATCAACTAAATAATTTTAAAAAATAAATGAGAGTAAACAACAACTTAGACTTAGTACTTTTCAGTGTCACTTCATATTGGAAAGTGACTTCTTGGGAGAATTTTGTTTTTTATTTCTTTCATGTTTCCAGCAATCATTGGTCTTTTTATGCTTTTATTTATCTGATAATTTTCTAGATAAAAAAAAATTCTCATTTAGAACTATTTGTCATATTAAAATACTTTTATCCTCCAATTTACATCCATTTTTAAAACTTTTAAATTACATATATAAAGAAGTTAATTTAGCTTTTAATCTATTAATTTTAAGTATAAAATGTACTCTTTTTTAAAATACCAAGTTTTTCTTTTTGATTCTATTAATTTATGTGATACTTTTTTTTGAAAAATACCAGCTATTTTATATATTAAGAATAGGCATCACGTTTAACTTAAATATATAAATATACCTGCATATATGCCCTTGAAAATTTGAGTTTGTATTAAAATGCAAAATTGTGTCAAAACATCAAAAACAAATTCCAAGTATAATATAGGTAAAATTATTATTTTTTATTATTTAAAAAAGTTTTAAAAGCTAATTTCAATCATGCAGACCAAGTAATCGGAAATGAGATTTTTTTCATTGATTTGCAAATTATAGATATGATGTGAACAACATTATCAAATGTACAAAAGAAAACATAAAAGAATTTTAATGTGGGATAATTTGAAAATAAGACATTTATCCTCCCTGGGGTTTGCAATGAAGTTCATTAGACTATAAAATGTAGTTGTGAGTGCATCCTATATGGAAAACATAATGCATATAGAGATGAATATTTATGAGTACTAAGAAATATATAAATATTTATCAATTGGAATGATTTTCATCATTTTATCTCTATTACCAAAATAGCAAACTAGAAATGAGAAATTCAATATAAGTGAATAGAATTCCTGCTCTATGTTGGACTTAATTTTAATACACCAATAAAAAAAGATATAAATTTCTGAACAGCAGTGCAAATTTAAGCGTAAACCTGCCACTTGTGAAAGCAATCACTTAGTCTTGAATTTAAATATAAATAAAAATAATTGTATCTTATACCAAAGTTAATAGGTTTTCTAATTAAGGAGATGTTATGAATAAACTAAGTAATAGAGAAAACAATTGCATTAATATATCCACTAATTCAGTGAATTTATTGAGTACCAATTACTGCTGGGCACTTTTATAGTCACTTGGAATACATCAGGGAACAGAACAAAGATATCCAGTGGTGGCTGCATTTGGAATAGCCTACTTTGCTAGAACACATTGTATAGTGTTTAAGACGTTAATGTGTCAGTTTTTAAAACATTGTCACTAGTAGATGGAAATCAGTGATGGTGGGAATATTTACACCTTGGAAATTGTGCAAACCACACAAATCCTGATATTTTCAAACCACACAAATCCTGATATTTTCAAACCACACAAAGGCTCTTTTAAAGAGCCTATTTACCATCACACCATTACAAGTAGTCCCTTTGTAGCACAAAAAGACAGATGATAAACAATATGCATAATATGAAAATATATGTATAGTATACTCCATGATGATAGGAGCTATGGTTGAAAAACGTAGAGAATGGGGCAGGATTGCCAAGTGTGATAGGAGAGGGTTTGTGGTATTCATAGGTAAGTGGAATTAACCCTAATAAAACAAAAATAATTAGATTCGTGAGGAGTTAGCACACAAATGTTCAAAACCATATCTGGGAGAAGTGTTCTCAGCATGGAGAACAGGTAGAGAAAAGAGCTGAGGGTGAGCGATTGCCCAGTGAATGGAAGGAATGAGTAAACTACTGTAATGGGAGCTACTTGAACTAGCAGAGTAGTAGGAGGTGAGATTAGAGAGAAAACAGGGTCAGAGGAGGTCAACTTCTGTTATCTAGTGAAGGACTTTGACTTTTTCACTCTGAATGAAATGACAAGAGCCTGAAGGGTTTCAAACAGAGTGACAGGATTTGACATATTTTAAAAGAATAGCTCTGGCATCTATGCTGAATGTGGGATTGGCATGTGGGAAGTTTATGGACAAAACTAAAAGAAGGAAGCCTTTAGGGTGTCATCACATGTGTCCACATGAGAAAGGGCAATTGCTTGCAATAGGGCAAGTGCAAGTGGACACACACTAGATGGATTCTGTACACATCCCAGAGCTAGAGCCAAAAAGGAAGTTTTGTCTGAACATGTTATTTCAAACTCTTCTTCAAGTTTGGTATTTTTTGCTCTACTTGACCTAGTCTATTGTTAAAATTTTCAACTGAATTATTTATTTGATTTACTGAGATCTTCATTTCCAGAATTTCTGTTTGGCTCATTTTCAAAATCTCTTTCCTGCTCAATTTCTCATTTATATCCTGCATTATCTTCTAATTTCATTTAAGCCCTGTCTGTGTTATCTTGCATCTCATTAAGCTTTTAGAATTCATAATTATCTTTTGTCAGGTATTTTATCAATTTTCATTTCTTTGAAATATCTTACTAAAAAATTATTACCTTTTGGAGTTGTCATATTACCATATTTTTTCATATTTGTTGTGCTCTTTGAGATTTGTGTGTTTGGGATATCAGAAATTCTAGCAATTTTTTGGAATGGCCTTTTCAGTAAAGTGGCTTTCTTTCGAAGATGTGTCTTGAGATATTGTTTTGATATGCTATGTTAGCTTGATTTCCAGTTGCACAACATAATTTAGTATGCCTGTAGCTTTTTAGGCTGTGATCCATTAGTTTGGGCAGTGTATGTATGATGTCAAAGTCAGAGACCCACAGTCTCTACAAGAATTGGGGCACTCTAGCAGTTCTGGCAAATGTAATGCAGACAGCAAAAATATGTGTGGTATATTCTGTGTGGCTGTTTGGAACCTTGGGTCCTTCCTAAACACGGATAGCTGAAGACTGGACAATGGCCAAGACATGTGAAGTATATCCTTTCAGCTGTGGCTTTTAGGGAACCAGGATCTGTCTGCAGCTAGGTGTATGCACAATTTCCTTCAGGGCCTCCTTTGCCCTGAATAGTTGTAAATGAGACGATGGCTGGGATTTCTTCCTCTACTCCTCAAGCTAAAGTGACTCTGGGAGCAAACAAGAATCCATTCCAAGCTGGAAAATGTTCTCTCTGGACCTGCTTAGAACATGGCCCCTGGGAGGGATGATAACCAGAGCCATTGCCTTGTTCAAGGTCCATTCAGTCCACTGCAGTGGGAAGCCACATGGCCACTGACTTCAGTCCTGAGATCAGGATGAATCTACATATAATTGGGCATGCTTCTAGTCTCAGGGGACGAGTTCTCTGATCTTCTGGTTCCCTTCTGTGTTGTAGCACTCATCCCCTCCAGTACTGGGAATCCAGTGGATTTGAGTCATAGTCATTGTGCTGGCCCAAGTTTGGTTAGTAAGGCAGCTACTCTACTTGCTGATCCAGTGAATTGTGGTGTATGGAATTTATGACCCCTAGAGCAGTCCAAATTCAGAAAGTAGGTCTTTTCTCAAGATAACTCCTTGCTAAAACTCTCTGGGATTTGTTGAGAGATAATGTGAAATTCTTTCACTAAATAAGGCTACAGTGCAGATTTAAGGTTACTTAATTAAGTAGGCTGCAAGCCTGTGAGGACTGTGTAACTTAACAGCATCTAGGATTGCCAGCATCCATGCTGATAGAGTTTTCTGGGCCTCACCCTTACCCTGCAGAGAACAGACCTCCCCTCTCCACTACCCCATCTGTGGAGCTGGTGTGGCAGGTGCTGAAATATTTTGTTTCTCTTACTATGTGATTGTCCCTCTGAATCTGAAAAGGTTCCTGTTTCTCCCTAAACTGATTTCCAGTGCTCTCCCATGGGCAATCCCCTAAAAATGCAGCTGTATACCTGCTGCTTTTGTTCTTCTGTGTGGAGAAATTGGTGAGTACTGAGTGACTCTTAACATCCCCACAGGGTGAGATATTGGAAAGGTAAACTTCTATCATGACTACTAAGTTGCAATTGGTGCCAAAAATTTAAAAGCTATAGTTAATTATGATCCTCATGGGCTAGACTTTCTTTCCACTTTGACCACAAGGTTTATTTTGTAATTTTATAATACTTTAAAAATTAGTTTAACTTACTTTCAATACTTTAAAGAGGTATTACTATAAGTTTGACTTGCAAATATTTAGATATTCGAAAAGTTCTTTTATGCTTCTGTTATCACATGCCATGAGATAGTATGGTGTGTCAAGAGTGTCATTAGTTTCACAGTTAATATCACTGCCAACAATCTGAAATCATTGAAATGTATTTTGCTTCAGACATTGAAAACCTACACTTTTTTATCTTAAAAGTTCACATGTGTTTTTTTTTTTTTTCCTTTTTTGGTAATTAATTGAAGTGGTATGGGATTTCTAATTTGTTTAAAACTAAGATCTATTATCCTTCAAGTTCCTTGCTCTACTAATAGAAATCTACTTCAGGGCACATTTCAAGGTACATTAGACCCCATCATCTAATCCACACAAAGTTTCCAGTAGTAAAACATTAAATGACCCCTCCTCCTTCAAAGCACAACATTTCGTGCATGAAGAAATTAGGAGTTAGCAGAAATCTTTCGTATGTATGTAATCGATGAACTGTTTCTGGATTAAATAATCATTATTTCATACATACAATGTGAGTTCAACCTTGAGAGCATTTTGCATTTAGGTAGCAGCTTCCTTATATACTGGAGAAAAGCTGGACTGTATAAAAATTACTTGTGTACTCGGAGAGGTTTGTGGTAAATTGGAGCTGTTGTCATTTAGAAACCGGGCCTCAGCCAGAGGGAAGTCAGGAAGGGGAGAACATCACAGCTGACCATGACCTGATGGAATGGACTAACCCCAGGAAGTCCCTTACCAGCCCCACCCCCAGTGAGCCCACCAAAAGTAACTAAATCCTCCCATGACTTGGCTCTGCTCAGGTCCTATAAAACACAGACCCTTGGGGCACCGCCATTTTCCCCCTGAAGATGTGCCCCTCTGTTGCTGAAGAAGGCATCACTGGTCCATGAGGTCTCCTTCCATTTTCATTTATGTGTGTTCTCTTTCATGTGCTTTCATACATCAGTGTGGATTAATTATTTTAAAAAGAAGAATTTTTTAAAAAATTATTTAATTGATTCCTAGTTTTACATGATAGTAGAATGCATTTTGATGAAATTATACAAGCCTAGGGTATATGTTATTCTAATTAGGGCTCCACTCTTGTGGGTGGGCACAATGGTGGGGTTCACTTAGGTATTATCATATGTGTACATAAGGAAAATTATGTTAGATTTATTCTACTTTCTTTCCTACTCCTACACCCACCCTCCACTCATTTCAATCCCTTTGTCTAATCTACTGAACTTCTCTTATTCCCTTTGTCTCAATCCCTTTGTCTAATCTACTGAACTTCTCTTATTCCTCTTCTCCCCCTTTGTGGTGATTTAGCTTCCACATATGAGTGAGAACATTTGACCTTTCAGTTTTTGAGATTGGCTTATTTCACTTAGCATGATATTCTCCAGAATCCATCCATTTACTGGTAATGTCATAAAGACATTCTTCTTTATGGCTGAGTAATATTCCACTGTGTGTATAACCATTCATCTGTTGAAGAAGCCTAGATTTGTTCCATAGCTTAGCAATTGTGAATTGTGTTGCTATAAACAGTGATATGGCTGTGTCACTGCAGTACACTGATTTTAAATTCTTTGGATATATGGTGAGCAATGGAAATCATGGGTAAAATGGTGGTTCCATTCCTAGTTTTTTGAGGAATCTCCATACTGCTTTCCAGAGGGGTTGCACAAATTTTTAGTCCAATCATCAATGTATGAGTGTCCCTTTTTCCCCACATCCTCTCCAGTATTTATTGCTACTTGATAATTACCATTCTGATTAGGATGAGATAAAACCTCTATGTAGTTTTAGTTTGTATTTCTCTAATTGCTAGTGATGGCAATATTTTTTCATATATTTGTTCACCTATGGCATTTCTTCTTTTGAGAAGAGTCTGTTCAGTTCCTTTGCCTGTTCATTTATTGGGTTATTTCTTTTGTTAGTGTTAGCTTTTTGAGTTCTTTGTATATCCTGGAAATTAAAACCTTACCTGAAGTGCATGTGGGAAAGATTTTCTCCCATTCTGTAGGTTCTCTCTTCAAACTCTTGATCATTTCTTTACCTGTGAAGAAGTTCTTTAGTTTGATGCTATCCAATTTGTTGGTTTTGAGTAGTTTTTTTTTTTTTTTTTTACCTGCGTTGGTTGTAATCGGGGGCACTCACCCAGGAAGACACATCCCCAGCCCTATTTTGTACTATATTTAGAGAAAGGGTTTCGCTGAGTTGCTTAGTTCCTCACTGTTGCTGAGCCCCTTACTGTTGCTGAGCCTGAATTTCAACTTGAGATCCTGCCTTAGTCTTCCAAGCCACTGGGATTACAGGTGTGCACCACTACCATTGGCTGGATTTTTCTTTTTTTTCTTGTGCTTTAGGAGTCTTGTTCAGGAAGGCAGTTCCTGTGCCGATATGTTGAAGTGTTAGGCTTACATTTTCTTCTAGTACCTGCAGAGGTCTTTGAGCCTCTTAGAACTGACTTTTATGCAGAATGAAAGAGAGAGATTAACTACATTTTATTATATATGGATTTCCAGTTTTCCCAGCACCATTTATTGAAGTGGCTATCTTTTCCACAGTGTGTGTTAGGGCCCTTTTCTAATAAGAGGTAACTGTATTTATGTGGGTTTGTCTCTTTGTCTTCTAATCTTTTCCATTGTTTTTTTTTTTTGCCTGTTTTGGTGCCAATACCATGATGTTTTTGTTAATATACTTCTGTAGTATAATTTAAGGTCTACTATTGTTTTGTTTTTGTTTTTGTGTTTTTTTTTTAAATGCACTGAATGCAAAGATTATTGCTTTTAGAAAAATTGAAAATTAAATTTGTCAACAATACATTGTTCAATGTGTGAACATGCATATTATATATTTGATATTATATAACATTTAATTTAGTAATAAATTAATAAGATTTAACAAATAAAATAATATTTAATAAAACACTACTTTTTTTAAAACATGCCTCAAACTAATTGATCTATTTTAATACTTCATTCCAATCTTATCACAGTCCGTGTTTAATACTATCCTTTTTCCTTGGTAAACTGACTAGACTAATCAGATTCAACATTCAAAACAATTAACTAACATTATGACAAATCAAATTTTTACAGTAATAGGAAAAGAAATAAGTTTGGACAGTATCCACCCCTGGTTGTTCTCTCTTTTTTTTTATCCTTATGTTTTGTTTTGTTTTATTTTTATTTTTTTAATTATTTTTTTTTTAATTTTAGGTCATTGTACACAAATGGAGTACAACTATCATTTTTCTGGTTGTACATGAAGTAGAATCATACAATTTGCATATTTATACAAATACATAGGGTATAGATGTTTGTCTCATTCCATTATCTTTCCTCTCTGCCCCCTCCCCACCCCTCATTTTCTTCTATACAATCCATCCCTTCTCCATTCTTCCCATGCCTGCCCCCACCCCCACTATGTGTCATCAACCACTTATAAGAGAGATCATCCAGCCTTTGATTTTTTGGGATTGGTTTGTTTCACTTAACATGATCTTCTCCAATTCCATCTATTTACCTGCAAATGTCATAACTTTATTATTCATTATGGCTGAATAATATTCCATTGTGTATATATACCACAGTTTCTTTATCCATTCCTCTATTGAAGGGCATCTAGGTTGGTTCCATAATCTAGCTATAGTGAATTGGGCTGCTATAAACATTGATGTGCTATAAACATCACTGTAGTATGCAGATTTTAAGTCCTTTGGGTATAGGCCAAGGAGAAGGATAGCTGGGTCAAATGGTGGTTCCATTCTGAGTTTTCGAAGGAATCTCCATACTGCTTTACAGAGTGGTTGCACTAATTTGCAACCCCACCAGCAATGTATGAGTGTACCTTTTCCCCCACATCCTCGCCAACACCTATTGTTGTTTGTATTCTTGATAATAGACATTCTAATTGGGGTGAGATGATATCTTAGGGTACTTTTGATTTGCATTTCTCTTATTACTAGAGATGTTGAACATTTTTTCAAATACCTGTTGATTGTAGATCCTCTTCTGTGAAGTGTCTGCTCATTTCCTTATCCCATTTATTGATTGGGTTATTTGTATTCTTGGGGTAAAGTTTTTCGAGTTTTTCATATATTCTGGAGATTAGTTCTTTATCTGTAGTGTGTGGCAAAGATTTTCTCCCACTCTGTAAGCTTGAAGAGGAAGGTCTGGTAATGTGATGCCTTCTGCTTAGTATTTCACACTAAGGATTCTGGACCTCTCATTTTTCCAAATGACTTTCATGACTGCCTTTTCTATTTGAATGAAGAGCATCATTTTAATTTTGATAGGCATTACATTGAATCTGTATATAGCACTTTTTAGTATGGCCATTTTGACTGTATCGATTCTGCCAATCCCAGACCATGGCAGGTCTTTCCATTTCCAAGGTGTTCCTCAATTTATTTCTTTACTGTTCTGTAGTTTTCATTGTAGAGATACTTCACCTCCTGTTAGATTGATTCCTAAGTATTTCATTTTTTTGGAGGCTATTGTGAATGGCATAATTTTCCAAATTTCTCTTTCATCTGATTCCCCATTGGAGTATAGGAATGCAATTGATTTATTGCTTTTAATTTTGTATCCTGCCACTTTGCTGAATTTGTTTTTGAGTTCTAGAAGTTTTCTGGTGAGATTTGGGGTTTTCTAAATATGGAATCATGTCATTGGCAAACAAAGATAGTTTGAGCTCTTCTTTTCCTATTTACATCTCTTTAGCTTCTTTCTTTTGCCTGTTTGCTATGGTCAGAGTTTCAAGGACTATGTTGAATAGAAGTGGTAAAAGTGGTCATTCTTGTCTTGTTCCTGTTTTTAGAGGAAATGTTTTCAGTATTTCTTCATTTAGAATGATGCTGACCTTGGGTTTGTCAAAAGCATTGTATATAGCTTCTACAATTTTGAGGTATGTTCTTTTTTTCTAGTATTCTAAAAATAAATGGATGCTGTATTTTTTCAAATGTTTTTCTGCCTCTATTGAAATAATCATGTGATTATTGTCTTTAAGTCTGTTTATGTGATATATTACATTTATTGATTTCTCTATGTTGAACCAAACTTGCATCCCTATAATGAATCTCACTTGATCATGGTGCACTATCTTTTTAATGTGTTTTTGTATGTGATTTTCTGATATTTTTATTAAGAATGTTTGCATATATGGTCATCAGCGATATTGGTCTGAAGTTTTCTTTTCTTGATATGTCTTTGGTTTTGGAATAAGGATGATTCTAGCTTTATACAATGAGTTTGGAGGAGCACCCTCCTTTTCTATTTTGTGGAATAATTTGAGGATGATTTGTATTAGTTCTTTGAAGTCCTGGTAGAACTTGTTTAAGAATCCTAAGAGTCCTGGATTTTCTCTCTTGGTAGGCTTTTGATGGCTTCTTCAAATTCATTACTAGAAATTTATTTATTTAAATTTTCTATGTTCTCCTGGTTGAATTTGGATAAGTCATATGCCTTTGGAATTCATCAATATCTTCAAGGTTTATTAGCTTATTGGAGTGTATGTTTCCAGTTATCCTGTGTTTTAGTACACTCTGTGGTGATATTTTCATTTTCATCGTGGATTTTAACAATTTTCATATTTACTCTCTTTTTTGTTTTGTTAGCTTGCCTAAAGATTTATCAATTTATTTATTCTTTCAAAGAACCAACTATTTGCTTCACTGAGTTTTTGATTTTTTTTTTCTTTAATCTCAATTTCACTGAATTTGGCCCTGATTTTTATTATTTTCTGTTTTCTATTGATTTTGGTGTTCACTTGTTCTTCTTTTTCTAAGAATTGGATGTAAATTTGGTTCATTTATTTGGTTCCTTTTTATTCTTTTAATGAATATGTTTAATGCAAGGAATTTCTGTCTTAGACCTGCCTTTGGTATCCCAGAGGTTTTGCTATGCTGTATCACTATTCTCATTTACTTCTAAGTATGTTCTTAGTTCTTCCCTGATTTCTTCTGCTAACCATTCATCATTTTATAGTTAATTATTTAGTCTCCAGGATTTCATGTATTTTTGACTTTTGGGTTAGGGTTAGGGTGATCTGATAGTATGCAGGGTACTATCTTTATTATTTTGTATTTGCTAAGAGTTGCTTTGTGGCCTAAAATATGCTCTATTTTAGAAACTATTCCATAAGCTGCTGAAAAGAAGAGGTATTCAGTCACTGATGGATAAAATATTCTATGTATATCTGTTAAGTCTAGTTTATTGATTGTATTTTTTTTTAGTTCTGTAGTTTATTCTTTTGTTTGGATGATCTATCTATTGTTGAGAGAGGTGTTGAAGTCACGCAGTATTAATGTGTTGTGTTCTATTTGATTCTTGATATTGAGGAGGGTTTGTTTTATGTATGTAGCTGCTCCATTATTTGGGGCATAAATATTTATAACTGTTATTTCTTTTTTTGTATGTTTCCCTTAAACAGTATGAAATGGACTCTGTCTCTTCTGATTAACTGTGGTTTGAAACTGTTTTATGTGATAGAAGAATAAAACCCCTGCAAGGATCATGTGAATGATATATTTTTCCCCTTCTTTCACCTTCAGTCTATGAATGACTTTGTCTATGAGGTGAGTTTCTTGGAGACAATATATTATTGGGTTTTGTTTTTAATCCAATCTGCAAGCCAGTGTCTTTTCATTGATGAATTTAGACCATTTACGTTCAGTGTTATTATTGAAAGATGCTTTTATTTCCTGTCTTTTAGTTTATGTCTAGTTTTTAAGTTGAATAAGATTTTTTTTTATTTACTAAATTCAAGGTTTATTTTTCCTACCTCATTACTTCTTTGCTTGATTCAGTAGTAGTATGATTTTTCTTTTTTTTTTTTTACTTACT
>JAJEJO010000650.1:316810-365465 GCA_020662805.1 Glaucomys volans
ATCTTCAAATCTGAAGCTTAATCTTGTTGAATATAGTATTCTTTTGTGGTCTTCATTTTCTTTGAGTGCTTGGTATAAATTATTCCAAGACCTCCTAGCTTTTAGCATCTGGGAAAAAAAAACTGGCTGAGATTTGCATTGGTGTACCTCTAAATGTGACCAATTGTTTTTCCTTGCTCCTTTTAAAATTCTATCCCTGTTTGTTAAGTATATTCATAAGAATGTGTCTTGGAGTGGGTCTGTTATAATTTTGTATATTTGGAGAAATGTATGCTTCCTGTATTTAATTTTCCATTTCATTTTGAGAAATATTCTGATACTATTTCATTGAAAAGATTATATGTTCTTTTAGCTTGAATTTCAGAGTCTTCATCTATCCTGATGAATCTTAAGTTTCTACTTTTCATGTTATCCCATATTTTTTGAAATTTCTGTTCATTGGTTCCTTAACATTCTTTCTCTATAGTTCTTTATTTTCAAGGTTATATACTTTGCCTTTGAGACCTAAAAAATCTCTCTTCCAAGTGGTCTCTTCTACTGGTGAGGCTTTCCATTGAATTTTAATTTGGTTTATTGATTCATTTCAAGGTTTGTGTTTGGTTCTCCTTCAGGATCTCTATCTCCTTATTGCAGTGATATTTTACTTCTTGTATTTTATCTCTGATATCATTTCTTATGTCAGCTTTTACTTCATAGATCAGTTTGACTGTGGACTTTCTAAATTCCATCTTTGACATGGGAGTCTGTTTAGGTATTCTTTGTTGGTTCAGGATGGTTTGTTCCCTTGCTTTTTCATATTGTTTGTGTGTCTACCCATATCTGGATGAATGTGAAGCTGCAGAATTTCTTTCTTATGAGTTTATAATGTTCATGTATGTTATTAGTACTTCATGATTGGTGAAGCAATAGCAAAATCTTTCAGTGAAAGATAATATCTGAGAAGATTTGACCAAATTACTTTTTTATATATCACTAAATATTTAAAAGAAAAATTATAATTCAGACAAATAAAAGCTTGTCAGGGATTGCATGCTATAGTTAGTTAGACAATTAAATATATACTTGTGTATATTATAAATAATAGCAATAATATGCCTTGAAATAAATGAATCAGAGTGAATCCTTCTTTATATTTTCCAAATGTGTCCATGCTGTACTCAGTGTCTTATATGAATTGATGGAAGGATCAGAGAACTATCACTTTTAATTGAAATATATCTTTAGATTCTTAAATTGACATTCCAACAATGATGAATATTAAACAACTGTAATTTTTTGTAAAAATGAAAACCCAGAATATTATACCTTTCTTATGTAGACTCACAAATTACTAAAATGCAAATTCATTGTACCATAACATCAAAATGTCAAAATTCAGAATTACTATGAAATGTTTGACTGTACTTCATGAATAAAGAAGGGTTTAGCCATTTTTAAGCAACTATTTTGAGTTGGTCATTGTTTTACAAGTTTAAACTGTATGAATGATTTATTCATGATTTAATTTAAATGCAGAATATTCCACTTGAAACTCTGTGCCAATAATAAAAATAATGGTGATTAATACCTGCAATTACACCAGAGAATTTGTATCAACAATGTCAGAAAAATGAGCCCAATCACCTGTTAGGAAATGTAATTGTGGGCCCTTGAGGACAAAAACTAAAAGAGGTGTTACAAAGAGCTAGTTATTCATCATTGCTTTCAAATTATTTGTATATTATCTTGGATTTATAACTTTTCTCATCTTGAAATTATTGATAATTTACTTCAATGGTAGCTTTTACTATTATTTCCCACGTTAGATTTATTTTGAAACCTGTTTCAATATTTACTAAGTTTTGGCCACTGTTCAATTTGCTGAAGTTGTCTAGGAGGGATCCACATATAGAGTGGCAAACATGTACTACCAAACTAGGTAGAATATGACATAAAGCTTAAAAATGTCATGGGGAGAGAACAATAGGTCATTTTTTAGTATTTCAGATTTTTTCTACTAAAATGCTCACTCTAAGTGTTCAATGCATGCTTGTTAACTTAGTTTTTGATATTCTGCCTATAAATCAGATTTATTGAACATCTCTTATTAACATTTCTCTTAAAATACAACTTGTTGATTCCTGAGCACTTTTAAAATAGAGATTAATATTGATATTATTTTTTCTACCTGCCTTATTTTCCTCTGAATTAATGTTACAATGCTATGTATAATGCTATAATTCACCATTTTTTGAACCATATGAGATGATTTCTGAGAATATCTTATCTCCTATAAATACTTTAGTGTGAATTTCTTACAGATTAGAATACTTTTCCTTATACACATAATACAACATTCAGAATCAGGAAATCAGAAGTGATTCATGGTTACTATGTAATTTTCAGAAACTGTTCAACTTTCTTCAATTGTGTTACCCCCATAGGATATAATTCAGGATAACATATTCTATCAGAATCATGGCTCCTTATTTTCTTTCACTAAGTTATAGGAACTTAATCATATTTTTATGTTGATGAATGTGATGCTAGTGAAAGTTCTGGGCTAATTATTTTACATAACCTTTATTTGAGTCCATTTAAAATTTAGTAGAATTAGTTTTATGCATTTTTTGCCAGAAATATAACAGAAGTTTGTCTGTGTTCTTCTCATTTCTTCTTGTCAGGTACATGATTTAATATGTTCCATTGTTAATATTGTTAAATTTAATCACCTAGTTAGGGAAGTGCTTAACAAATTTATTTATTGTGAGAAATGCATTTTTAAATATTTTTATTAAGGCATGATTTGCATACTATAAAATCCACCTAAATGTTCAATTCAATGATTTTTAATAAATCACGATGTTGTCAAACCATCATCCTAGTCAACTTCCATTGTATTTCTATCACCATATATCTGTGGTCCATTTCCATTCCCACCCCAGCCCCAAAAAATCATGAGTGTACATTTTTAAAGTTTTGTCTTTATAGGTACTTTATATAGAGATAAAATTATAAAAGACATAGTGTTCTGTGGGAAAGTACTTTGATACTTGAATCCTGGTATTTGTCAAATTTTCACTGAATATTTTAAAGACTCATATGTTTAATGGCTGAATTAATTCTTACTATAATTATTGAAAGATAGTTTTCTAATTCTATACCTTACACAATTCTTTTGAGGCCTTCTGCTGTAAGAAAGCCTCTTAGTAGAGCAGTGCATGCCTGTAATCCTTGTAACTCTTTAAACTGTGAAGGGGGAGCAAGTCTGAGGCCAGACTCAGCAAATTATTGAGGCCATTTAATAATTTAGGGAGACACTGTCTCAAAATAAAAGACAAAAAAGAATTGGGGATGTATCTCAGTAATAAAGTGCCACTGGGTTAAATCATTGGTTAAAAAAAAGAAGGAAAGAAAGAAAGAAAAAAAATAAAACAACATTTTACACATGTCCATTTCTGCGTCCATTTGATTTGTGTCAGTATGGACTCATGAATTTGTCTTTTACTCTATGACTTACAATCTGTTTTAATGATTATTACTTTTGATGCTAAATAAGCTGAACTTTGACAATAGGAGCCTCCTCAAATCGACTCTAGATTCTTTACAAATAGGTCATTCTTCCAGCATTTTCTTATTTATGATCAAGAAGATATTAAAATATCTCAGTTGGTTTTCTGTTAAAGTACCAGAATTATTTTCTTAATTTATTTTCAGGGACATTGTAATTGAAGACAGAATTCTGGACACTACATGTGCTCATTGCTACAATTTTGTGTCCTTTTCCCTAGGTTCTTTCAGTGATCAGAGCCAGAAAAAAATACATTCATAGATTATGTCTGTTAACTGTTCATGTATGCATTTATTTATTTTCCATCTGTTCACTGATGCACATTCATCTTCGTCTATTCTGACTGTTGTAACAAAATGCTCAAAACTGGGAAATTTATAAATTTATTTCATGTAGTTGTGGATGCTGGGAAGTCCCAGAATCAAGTCAACCGTAGATCTGTTGTCGGGTAAAGGCTCCTGATTTCAAAGATAATGCTTTTTTTCCTCACATGTTAGAATGGCAGGGGAGCTTCCTTCTACCTCTTCATAAGGACACCAAATCCACAAATCAGGGTAGATATGTTTGTTCACTTCCCAGAGGCCTCACCTCTCAACACCATCTTTGGTGGGGTAAGTTTCCAACCTGAACTTTGGAGGAGCACATCCAGGCAATAGTAATAATGTCTGTGCATCTGTGAGCCATCAGTTCACACTGACAACTCAAAATGTAATCTAATACCAAAGAATTCATTCCAGTCTTTACCTATTCATAACTGTGCTCTTTTATTATCAATGAGAAACATTTCATTTTCCTCATTAAATATGTTTTTTTGGGAAATATTTTTATGCAACCAGTGTCTCATTGTTTCTGATATCCTCTCCTTTAACCTTCCTCCTTTTTAAGTGTACTTCTCACTTCACACCCACTTCTTCAAATTATACTGATTTGATTTTCAGACATGTTAACCCACATGTTTTCCATTCATATTTGTTCTTCTTTTCCATTGCCACTACTCTATTCAAAACTTTGGTAAAAACATGCCTCAATTACTAAAAATTATATATTAGTTTTCATGAATTTTTCCACCTTCAAATTCTATATAGGTATCTAAGATGAACATTTAGGGACGTTGCTTTGATTTTTCTTTTCTCTCTGGCTTAACTCTTTTATTTTATTTTATTTTATTTTATTTTATTTTATTTTATTTTATTTTATTTATTTTGATTCATTGTACACAAATGGAGTACAGCTATTGTTTCTCTGGTTGTACACAAAGTAGAGTCACACCATCTGTGCATTCATACATGTACACAGGGCAATGATGTCTGTCTCATTCTGTTACCATGTAATCTTGTTGTAAGTTTCCAGGTGAATTTTCTTTCAGAAAGATTTCTAATTTTCTTAACCTCTCAGATTGATTATCTTTACCATTGTATACATTTTGATTCATCTCTGCATTCATTTCATGGGTTCAATTTGTATCTTAATGACCACATCAAATCTTTCTCTATAAATTTGGATTTTCTGGTCTCAATTCTAGCTACTTATCCATTGTTATATTGCTTTATGGGTGTAAGCACAAAAGGATGGGAAGCAGACCTCAACGGATTCAGAGAAGTCTTTATCCCTTTGTGGACTCAAGCTCCATTGGGACCCACTTTCCGGATAGGGAAAATGGCCCTCAGTTAGAGAGGGGATTTTGGTTTTATAGGGTACAATGATGTAATCATTGGAAGCCATGTACTTGCAGTTTTGACCATAAGGGGCTATTGTACAGGTTAAAACTTCAACTTAGGAGGGTGGTTGTAAAAAGGTTGAAACTCACTATTCTTATTCTGGGATCCATTGTTTCCCAGAGTTTCAATATTTGCTGTGCCTCCATTTAGGGCTAATTTGCGATGGGAGAAGGTCTAAGTTTAGGGCCCATTGTTATTGGGAAAGCATTCCCTGAAAGTGGTTTAATGTTTGGCCAATTTCCCTTCCCTCCTCTCGGGCCACACTGTCCCTCCATTTTTCTTGGGGAGCTGTCTTCTAAGAGTATTATTTTCCATAACCCTTCAATGGGTATGTGTCTGGTTGTGTTCTTCCAATCATGAGAAAAATACCATTTGCTGCACTTATTTCCTTTGCAGTGTCTAGCCTATGGTTGTGTACATAATGAAAAATGCATAATTACATACTAAATATAAATTGCTCTAATATAACTTCCAAAAGTGTACTCAATTATAAGTGGTGAGAATAATGTTTGTCATTTCATTTTTTAAATTCCACTTGCCTAGAAAGTGAACAAATCAAAGGCTATATTCTATTTATGAAGCTGACTTCTTTAAAAAAATGTTCTCTGAGTTATCCTAGGCTATTTCTACATGTATTGGAGTCAATTCTGCAGGAATCAAGAAAAAAAGTAGCAGGGTGTGGTGATGCACGCATTTAATCCCTGCAGCTCAGGAAGCTGAGGCATGAGGATCACAAGTTCAAAGCCAGCCTCAGCAACTTAGCAAAGTCCTAAGCAACTTAAGGAGACACTTTCTCAAAATAAAAATAAATGAATAAATAAATAAATAAATAAATAAATAAATAAATAAAAGGAGCCAGGGAGGAGGAACAATAAATAAGTTCCCCTGTTTTTTCGAGATTAAAAAAACAAAAAATCAAAAAGAAGAAGAACAAGAAAAAAGAAAGGAAATTAGATGCTTTGAGAATATTTATTTAAACATTTTTGTTATAAAAATACTCAATATATTGCTACCAATTAGTTCCATTCTACTTTAAGAAAATGCTTTCTTATTATTTTATAACTGTTCTAGGTATTTATGTATTTATAGTTTAATTTTCCTGGTAATTTGTATTTTATTCCTATTTAAAATTCAGTCCAATTTGTTATTTACAGAGAAATTTGATTTAAAATTTCTCTTATGAACCTGAAACATGTGAACATACAGAATAATATCCTTTATATTGGGAAAGTAAACAGTTTTCTCATAACCAACACTTGAATTAAAATTTATCAATAGTAAATTTGTAGAAGTTTACCTTGTTATTTTAATCATCATTCTCCATTAATAGAGAACTTGAGCATTTGTTTTCTCTGGCATTTTTTAGACTTTGAAGTTTCCCTCTTTAAGATTTTGGTATTTACAGTCTTTCTGGTTTTAATATTGAGTTGAGTATTTACTTTACTTCTGGTTTATAAACATATCTTGATATTTCAGATATTTATCCCTTGTCATTTTTAAACAAGGAAGGGATCATCTCCCAGTTTTTCACTTGTCATTATTTTCAGTGACTTTTAATTTTAAATGCTATTTTAGTTTTTATGTATTAAAATTTATCAATAATTTCCCCTAGGCTTTAAAATTTTAAGTTTGGTTTAACAAATTTATATACACTAATATATTTATCTTTCACATTGAGTTCATAATCTATCTGAATTTACGTATGATGTTGGTGATGACTCAAATTCATTTTTTCTATGTATGTAGAATTACATGGCTTTTCTTCCAAATTTAGTATATTCCTTACTGATTATGACATGGACCTTATCTACTAGCTCTTTTCCACATTCCAGAGATTGTGTCCTAAGCTCTATCTACTGTTTATTTGCATACACTGCATTTTTAAAAACTTGCTGCACCTCAGTTTTTAAAATCAAAGTGTGCATGTTAAGGTAGGTGCATCAAGTTTTCATCTAATTTAAACAAAATTTGGTAAGTCTTTAGAAATTCTAAGGAAGATTATTTTTCTTAGGTAGACAAATTTATAATGTGATCCTCTGTTGTGATGAATTATGCCTAGTTTGAATATGAAAAAATTAAAAAGTGCATATTTATAACTAAAGTTCAACACAGTATTTTTTAGGTGTTATTTAATTTATTATGTAATTGAATTTTAATACTATAAGAACATATGCATATCAATGTTTGTAAAACTTAAATGATATCCAAATATATCTGAAGAACTATGAAATAGAACTACAGCTTAGTAATGAATAAACATGTATTCTCCTTCAATATTTGATACTGGCATTTCATAATCTCTTTACAGAGTCCAACCTTGTTCATTTCCTTAGCAGATAACTACATTCAATGATAATTAAAATTTAAATATATTAGAATGCTACAAAGTGGTACATTACCATAAATAACACATAACCATAGATCATATACTCAATATTTATTTGACATACCTTTCTCTTTTTTTCAACTAAAGTTTATATTTTAAGTGGATTTCATTAGTTTTTACACATTGTCCTTTTTCTGTTCCAAGTACGCATTCAAGATTATGTCTCATTAGGCTTCTATTGGCACTGACAGTTATTCAGACACTACTTGTTTTTGATAACTTTCATGAAAATAGAATCTAACAATGGATGCTTTTGATGTCTACCTTCCTAGAGGATCACTGTACTGAAGGATTTGGGAATAGCTAGTCAGATATTTTGTAGAATGTCCCACCTCTGGAATTTTTCTTATGTTTTTTCTGAATAAACTAGGGTTATGGGTTTTGGAGTACAAGATCACAGAAGCACAGTGACGTTTTCATTATGTCACATAAAGTATATACATAGTAACATGATGTACCACTGGCAAGTTACCTGAGATTGCCTGGTTGAGGTAGTGCTTGTCAGATTTCTCCAGGGTGACATTTACTCTGTTATCACTATTTCTGCATTGGAATTTTAAAAGGAAATCATTATGCATAACTCACACTTAATAAATAAGGATTAAGGCTCAATCACAATAAGGCCTGGTGTTTACACAAAATATTTTAAATTTTTCATGATAGATTTTTTAAAACTATGAACATGTGGATACTTACGATATACCTCAGGTTTTAATCCAATACTAACATTTATTTTGATGCTCAAATTGTTTCAGATTTGGCTACCGGGAGCTTCTTTCTTTGGCTCCTATATCACTTTACCCTATCCCCCTTACTTGTGTTTATCAATTGTGTTTATTAATTTCTTAACTTCTACTATAAGATGCTCATCTTGTACATTCCTTGGGCTAGTTATGTAATCAACTATTTCTTCACAAGGATTTAATTCTTTTTCTGAATGGCATAGAAACAAGATCTAGGGGTTCTGTGTGCTCAATGCTTCTAGGTTGTTTTAGCAGATGGACCAACAAAATACACAAAACACACACACACACATACACACACACACACACATATATATATATATATAAATATATAAATCTATGTTCATAACATGTATTTAAGTATTTCATGATTTATTTGTCTATGTCATTATTAGGCTAAGCAGGAGTTCATTTTGATGTCTCCCACTCCCATGTATTATTCTTATCTTCTTCCTCTTTGGTTCTGTGTAACCTTAAAGTTCATGGGTGATAAATCTGACTCCTAACATTGGCAAACCATTTACATAATTATTCAGTTTCATTATATTATTGATTCCATTTTATAATATAGTTTCAGAATTGATAACCTATATCATTGTGGGAGACAACCTTTTGAACTGCCTTCAGTTTTACAACTTCCATTAATTTCGAAAACAGCATTTTTCCAACTACCCTAATAAGATTGTTTCATATATTCATAATAGAATCAGATTACTTTTTAGATCCTTTGGTGTTTCTACATAGGCAGTTATGTCATAAATAAATCATGGCAGTTTATTCCCTTCTGATGTGTATATTTCTTCTTATTGTCTTACATACTAGCAATGACTTCCAGCATTGCATTTAAAAGCAGTGTTGAGAAATATTTAATTTTCATCATTAACTATATAATTGAATCAGAGATTTTGTTTTGTTTTGCTGGTTTGCTTATTCTCTTTATTCAGTTAAAAAAACTTCCCTTTCACATTTAGGTTATGGGGAATTTTTTCCTGAAAGGATATTGAAACATATCAAATGATTTTTTCTATATCTCTTGATATTTAATTTTTGTGTTATTTTTCTGTCTCATAATGTGATAAATTATAATAACTACTTCACAAATATTGGCCTAGGTTTAAATGTGTATACTATAGTAAATGTGGTTTTGATATATTATTATATTTTGTTTATTGGTAATACTTGCTAATATTTTATTAAAGGTTTTTAAATCTATTTTTATTAGGTTGGATGGTAATTTTATTTTTTATGTAGGTGTATGATTATTTTATTATTACACTGGCTTCAGAGATGAATTGATAAGTGTTCCCTTGTCTTCTCATTTTGGAAACAATGAAGGAGAATTGTTATTATTTCTTCCTTAAATGTTTGGCAGATTTTGTTTGCAAAACCCGTAGAGACTGGTGTATTATTTTGTATTATTATTTTTTTTTGTTTCTGGAATGGTTTACTTTATTGATTAAGTATATGTAATAAGAAATTATTTCTCCTAATGTAAATTTTAATAGTAGGGGTTTTAAAGGAATGAATCGATTTCATTTTTGTTATTAAATTTCAGGACACAGAATTTCTTGGAGTGTTCTCTTATTTTTTCAACTATCCATGAGAGTATTTTTTATGGCCCCAATGCACTATAATATTAATGACTAGTGCCTACCTCTTTTTTCTCAATTACACCAATTAGAATCTTATTAATTTTCTTTCTCTTTTAAGAGAACCAGGCGTTGATTTATTGTTTCTATTATTCATCTTATCTTAATTTTATTAATTTCTGCTCTTCTTCATTTTATTTGCTTCATTCCATTTGCTAATCTCTTAAAATTTAATATTAGATTACCGATTTTGTAGTTTTATTCTTTTCTAATATATTCTCTTTAATTGCCTTCTAGACATATTTTTCTATATTCCCCCAATATTGATAAGGTGTATTTGCATCTAGTTGAATGTATACTTTTTAATTCTCTTGAGACTTTTTCTTATGTCCATGGGTTATTTGGAATGATAAATTTAAAAACTGGGAATTTTTCATTTTTTGTGTGACTGATTTATAGTTTAATTTCAATTTAATCTGAGATTTCCATACTTTCAAATATGTATGGTGTGTAGCTCATGGCGTCCCATGTATTTTACCTTGGTTAATATTTGTGTGAGCCCAAATAGAATGTGCATGCTGCTGGAGTTAGATGGAGTAGTCTATAAATGTTGATTTGGTCAACTGATGAGCTATTTAATAATCTACATTCTTATTACATTTCTTCTTGGTTGAGTTATTAATTATCGACCATACTGATGAACTTGCATACCCTGTCTGTGCTAGCTCTTTCCCCAACTATTTTGATGTTATGTTGTTACGTTCATTCACTTTGAGGGGCCTTATATTTTTGGGTATTTTCCCTGGCATAGCTCCCAGCTTTATTTTGTTATATTTTGGTTTTAGCATATTATATCTTTCTTGATCGTTTATTTTGAATATAACAATCTTTACAGTTGCTTTATTTCATAAAACATGTTTTTTCTTTTATTCAACACTAACCATTCTTAATTTTCAATTCATATATTGTCTTGTCTTGGTATTCAAAACAATAGTTATTAAAGATAACATTACTATAATTGGATAAATAGCTAACATTTTTATAACTTTTCTTTTTGTGTTCATTTTTGTATCTTTTCTCCTTCTAGTTTTTTAATATCTTGTTTTGAGTGTTTTACATAACTTTTATTTCTTCTTATAGTTAATCATTTATATATACACACACACACACACATATAGGTATGTATGTGTAAGTGTGTGCATGCGTGTGTGTGTGTGTGTTTGCTGTTTTTTTTCTTTCTTTTGCTTTTGTATGCCTGGGACATTGTGAACAGTGTAGAAATTGGTTTAAACAGACTTTCGGCATGAGGTTTTTTTGTTAATTTTTAGGGTTAGACTAGGTTTAATGTGTGTTGCATTTAGATATACCAGAGGCTTCAGATTCCTCTTGTGTGGGTGTGTTTTTTTTTTCTTTTCTTTTCTTTTCTTTTCTTTTCTTTTCTTTTCTTTTCTTTTCTTTTCTCTTCATTCTGAATTTTGGGGCTTCCTTATGTGCTGTTTCTCATAAGCATTGTCTTTCTTGAAACTCTGATGAAATCTATAGGTTAATTATGTTGTTAGAGTAATATAAATATTATATTCATCTGGTTGTATTGTAAGAAAAGGTGTGTTTTGTAATGTCCCTAGTATGTTTCTGTTAATGGGTTTTGTCTCAGAGCTTGATGTGCATGAATGTTGCTGCTCCATGTTAAGGAATGTGTCTTTTATTTTCCTACTGTCCTGAAATTCTTTCCCTGGATTCAGTATTAGGAGTCTGTTTCCTGGAAGCCTTCATCCCTGTTGAATCTGCCCTTCCTTCCTTAGGTATAGGAAGGCTGCAGGGCTTGGAGGGAGAATTAGTTCCTTTCTACCAGCTAGCATAAGGTTTTAGAATTTCATTCAGAGAAGAATCTTTACACTGGAAAGTGGGTTTTGATTTTATTTCTGTTTCTTTTTTCTTTATTACAGCATTATAATTATACCTATTATTTGGTTTCATTTTGACATTGTTTCTGTTTTTAATGGAAGAGGCTCTGTGCATGTTTCATAGGGATTCATTTTTCCTTCCCTTACCAGAACTTGAAAAAGAATCTTTATTTAGTCTTCAGAGTGAGTTCCAGGTGTGATTCTTGGAGAAAATTCATAAATGTGGGGGGTTCTCCTTCAACTTAGGCAACCAAGGGTTTGCTGCTCTTAAGGTGGTCCACATTAAGCCTACAGTAATTTATCAAAGTTACTTTTCAACAGTTCCTGCTAATTAATGACTCCTTAGGCTTCTGCTACAGAGAAAGACTTGTCACTATATCTCTCTTGATTCCAATCCCTCCAGATTTTGTAATGATAATTTACTTTGAAACTTAGTTCTCAGACTGGTACAAGAAAAGCTATAGCTTTTCAACTTTTCCAGTGTTTATTTTTTCCTTGTCATAAGAAAAGAAATCACATATTCTAAGCTGCACAAGTGAGAACTGAAACTAGGTGTCTCTAAGGCTTTAGTTTAATCTGAGTGTGTTGTAGTGTATTTTAATAAGGGGTTAAGTGGTAAATTATTACAGATTGCTAACACATTCTGTACATAACTCTCTGGAGGCACAGTGAAAATGAGGGGAAAGTATATGGATCTGAAAGATTAAAAAAATTCTGTGAGAAGTCCTTTGATAGGCAGGAGATGATACTGAACATACATGGAAGAAAAAAAAAAAAAACAACCTAAGGGAAGATAAGAAATGTTTACAGAAAAGTTTTTGCCAATAGTTTTATTCCTGGAATATTTCCCAAAATGAGTCATTGCTTTCCTGATTATCACTGTAGCACAAAATGTCCTCTTCAAAATAGTCCCACAAGGCTGAGTCCATTTGAAAAGAAAAAGCGTTTAGAAAGATTTAAAAGGGAAGGAAGGTATCCTATAATTATTTACTGATGGTATGATTGTCTACATGAAAATAGAATGGATTCGTAAATCATTATGACTCATACACAATTCACTATTTGCCAGAGAAAATAACTTTTTCAAAATCTATATACAAAGTTTTGTATCCAATAGTAACCCTTAGAAAATAATATGCTTTTAAGTACTCTATATCCATAAAGTGTCTACAAATTAACAATTGAAAATTAATACTTAAACTGTTGGAACTACCAAGGGTATGTCCCCAAACTGCTTTCTCTGGGCTACTTTCAGCAATATCTGACTATGAAAAGGATTCATATAAAAATTTTTGGTTTAAAGACTCCACATTAGCCAGGCCTGGTAATCCTAGTGTCTAGGGAGGCTGAGGTAGGAGGATCTGGAGTTCAAAGTCAGCCTCAACAAAAAGCCAGGCACTAAGCAATTCAGTGAGACCCTGAATCCCAGAGGTAGGGATGTGGCTCAGTGGTTGAGTGCCCTTCAGCTTAGTACCTGGTACCTTGAAATAATTAAATTAATTAAATGATGTAAAAAGTAAAGACTTTCCATTATTTTTGCTTGAACTTTCTCAAAATAGTGCTTAAATACTATTTTCATCCTATAATCTTGTCTTCTTTCTTATTCTTTCGTAAGTCTCAGACTAGTTTAGCTGCATTAGAGCTCTCTTTTCCTACTTCTGCTTCTGAAGTTGGTCAATGGAATGTGTTCTAGGAATGTCACACTATTTCCAAGTTTGTGAATATTTTTCCTGTGCAACTAGGCCATTTCTGTTTGCTAATTGGTGCCCATTGAATTAGGTTCCTACCTTCCCACAGAAATTAGGAGATGGGGGTTGTATCTTCCCTGAGGGTTACATTTCTTCAAAGGAATGGCTCCAGGGTCCTTGAGAAAGACATTATTGGGTTATAAACCAGCAAGAGAACTTTTTAAAAGAATGTGCAATTGCAAGTATTCTAAAGTAAATGTTCTAAAAAGGGAGATCAGAAGCCTAGAGTCAAGAAAAAGCCTATCTAAAATTTAATTATGTTGGGGGAAACATTAAGGTCATCTTAGTCAAACTTGTAAGGAAAAACTGAATTCTGAACACTGAATACTGGACACTTAAAAGACATAAAACTACCCTTTACTGTGTGTATACAAGCAAAATAAAAGATTAAATGACATGAATTCTTTAGTTTTGCTAAATCTTCTTATCATTCTAACCCAGGATATTGTCACAGAGTCTTTACATCTTTGAGGGTAGATATGGCTGATATAATATAAAGAATTCTCCCTAGAACAGTTTTTGAGCTGCATGGATTCCCTGTATATTAGTTTTTGAAAAAGTAGATGAGTACCAAGACTTTATATTACCTGCTTTAGCCTCAATCAATGTTCAGGGATCTTAAATTTTAGAGTGTGCCTCTCCATATCATGTCAATGAAGACTCATTCTTATTGAAAGTTATATTTTTCCTAAGACTCAAGATTCTAGTTTTATATATTCCTGGGTTCTTCTTCAGGCTTGTGACTTGGAACCATCTTGAATATAATGACACTTTAATTTTACAGCTTTCTTTGCATCTCAACCCCCATCTATTTGCATTCCAAAATTAATGATATCTTCCAAGATGGCAGGATGGTATACTGCGGTCTTGGCTCTTAGATGAGGTCTACACCTTTAAATAATAAAGCAAGTCTACCTTATAGTTAGAGATAATTTTACAAATCCTTATTTTTTAAAAAAATATTTTTATTAGTTGTTGATGAAACTTTTTTTACTATTTGTATGTGATGCTGAGAATCGAACCCAGTGCCTCACACATGCTAGGCAAACACTCTGCCATTGAGCCACAACCCCAGCCCTACAAATCCTTATTTTATTGGTGTCAGATATTTCTCTTTTTCTTTCTCTCACACACACAACTAGTTAAGATATTTTTAATATTGAAGTTTATTATATTCATTAAGATAGATAATAATGCTATTGTCCTGTTTAATTACAGAGAGATATAAATGAATGAATCTGATTTACAATGATTTTCAATTATGTCAAAGAGAAGTAATTTAGAATACAGAACAATTGAAAAACAAGGAACCAAATTCTTTCTTTACTCTCTCACAAAAATATTGTTTAAATGTGAAGGTAAAGTATAGATTCTTGAAAAACATTTTCTTTTTGAAAGTTAAAATTTGACAACAATGCCAACAGCTTACAATGGATTAAAACAGTGAAAAAAATAATTTCATGTTTATTTCTCTGCATGCTTATGCTAAACTACTTAGGAAGACAAAGAAAATATACACTGTTTATGTTCAATTATATCAAATGGTTTCTAAATTATGAACTCTAAAAGATTAAAGCTTTGCAATTTATTTTCCAGTTAAACTAAATAGTGAGTGTTATATACATTTATTATAGATTTCTTTTCTTTCAAAAGAATTTGAAGGCTTCTATTTCAGATCCTATCAACAAAGCATATGGCTTTTTCTCATCTACTTTTTCATAGGGAAATAAGTTATCAATTATTTATACTTCCCTTTGGTGATTTTCCTTTATTGATATGCATGAGTAACTTCCCTTTTGTTTTACAGAAATCAAGCTAAATAATGAGTAAAGACAGGTAAGGTAATATTCAAATTGTGTTTGTATAGTGTTGTTCATATGTAAGTGTTTCATAGACTTTTCCTCTGGAAATAATTTTCTCAATTTTTGAAATATTACAAGCTAAAGCAAAACCTAACTTTCTTTCAATGACAATTCAAAGTCATTGAAATTTGTAGTGCCATGGTCAACTAAAACGAATCATAAACAAGAAACTGTATATCTTTTTGGGACCAAATCCATGGTCAAAATTTCGCTTCCTATTTTAAAGTAAAACTTATTTCTTTTGGTGGAGAAGATGAGGCACTAATGTAACTGACATTTTCACAGCGTGGTTAGCTTGTTATCCACACCACTCCATCTGTGTCCAGCCATGCACACTTTCAAGTGTTATTTGTTTTCAAGAGCAGCTAAAAGAATTAAAATTAATGGAGTAGTGGTAGAATTGTCATGAAATAACATAGGTCACTTATAGAAGAATAGCTTAGATGTTTGTTTGCTTTCAAGTATATGTTATAAAAATACAAGTTTAATGAAGTGTTCCTAAATAGAAATTATCCATTAATCACTATAATTTCCTTAACTACTTCCATTCCTAATATATAAATATGTTTCTAAACAGTTATGATACACTTTTCATTGTTGTTGTTTCCAGTCAATGATTTTCCTGACCAAGAAGTATGTTTACACATTTAATTTAAGTCTTCATTAGTTTAATATTTGAAGAAATCACTAGTAGTTTAAACCATGTTTTTCCACGTTTGAGTCTGGATGATCAAACACCCTCTGGGGAGTTGTGTATCCTGTGTTTACAGAAAAAGGTCATTTCTTTGGGTTGCATGCAGCCAGTCTCTTCCATAAGGCTACATTCTTTGGTATAACTTTTTACAGCTACATAATTGGAAATAAATGAACATATAATGCTTATTTTAAGTGAGTATAATAAAACCACAATTAGAATTATACCAGTCACCTAGCTTTTAAACATATGCTACTGTGCTCAGACTAATGTGAAATGAAGACCTATAAGATTGCTTTTCTGATTGGTTCTTTTAAACTATACCAATTTCCTTATGATCTTTATTTTCTAAAACAATGGCATTTCTCATTTATGTATACATTCTGGCTCATCATTAATTGAATATAATACATAGTATATTTCAAAATAATAATGCATTTATGAAATTTAATTCCTAGAAAGGTCATCTATACTGTACATGGTAGATATGAGTCAGGTATAATTTATGAGGGTGCACAGCATTTATTGGGCACAGATTCTTCTTTCTCTTTAACTGTTCACCATTACTATTAGTTTTATTCTTAATTCTTGATTTTTGCTAAAGTAAAAATGTATGGTGATCTGATTGGTTGTTGCCCTGAACATTTTGTGGAATACAATCTATGAACTGATTTCTAGGCACTGTGTTAAGATCCACTTTCATATTTTAAGCATACCATATTGAGCCTGGTTAGTGTACACCTGTAGTTAATTGTGCTGAATATTTTCCATTTCCCCTTGAAATTCATTATTTTCTGTTCTTCAGCAGTTTTCTGCCCCAGGGACCTGACCACTCTACCAGTGTAAACAAGTTATCTTGCCTTTTCTCTACTGGATCAGATTGGGTTTTGGCCAATCAAAATTAGAAAGCAGAAGAAGAAAACCAGAGTTCTTATTTCTTCAGGATTCTCTTTGCTCATATATACAAATTGGTTATATTCCCTATTAGGTAACCTTAAGACTCAGCTATAGCTGCTGAATGCCTCCCTTCCTCCAGTTCACATTCTTGATATGACAGCCCTGGCATACTATACCATTCCTTGCTAATGTTTCTAAATATTTATAAATGGCTCTTTAAAACCTCTCTTTAGTTACAAAGATTGAGTGAGCTACTTGTTCCTGAAAAGGCCCTGGTTGATACAACCATTGCTTGAATCTTCAGATGGGACACCACTAAGATGATGGATACTGTGCAGTTGATATTTCTGGAACAGTGTTAGTGTTCAAAGTCTAATCTCATACAAAGCATGATTAGATAAGCTTTATAAAGCTTATAATTATTTATATAATACATAGATGAAATGATGTATTAATAATAAAACTTTGGTTGTTTATTGGTTTTCATTTTTCCCAGTCAACACTGCAAACAACACATTTATGCATATGCTTAGAAACACACATAATTTGGATTGCAGATTACATATGTTTGAGAATTGGGGTTATTCCATTTTTAATTAAGCAAAGACAACTGAAATGAGGAAGAAACTTCTATATATATTAATTTTATTTTGATCTCAATCTACATATAAAAAAGAGGACTAGTTGATCTCTACAGTCAACTTCCAACATGTAATTTCCAATTTGATTAAATGTGATTATATTCAGTCATACACAGATTTCCTAGACAGAGTCTTTAACTATGTTTTGGATTTGATAGACCCAAACTGTGAAATGAAAACACAGGTATATAGCTGCTGTGACCTGTATGCCCATTAATTCAGAAATCTATGAGAAGCAATGGGGATTAGAAGGGACAAATAGAGACATAAAAAGCTGGGACCAGGTAGAACACCATCCTCTGATGGAGGAACAATGATCCAGAGCTAGCTCAGCATGTTTATTATATAAGATTTATCTTCAAAAGGATTTTCTTTGAGAAAGTTTCTTCAAAACAGGCAGTCTTGAAGGACAAAGTATTGGCAACTAATTATAATTATCTTGTTATGCTCATAATTCTCTACTTTTGGCAGCTGTTGTCTGAACTTAGGGTCAAGACTGATGGTCCTGTGCCTTGCACAAAACCTCTTCAAGCAGAGTGTCAACATAGCAACTGGGCAATCTCGACCTGCACCTTTCCACAGGAAGTTCCCAGTGCAGGCTCAGGCTCCTGCTACAAGACAGTCAGAGACCCTGAGCTAAGTCACCACTCCACACCTATAGTATTATATAAAAGATCTAGTGTTCAAAATAAATGTGATTAAGACGCAAAAGGAAGAGTTTTGACAATGTTATTTAACTAGTCCTCCTCATAGGAAAATATTTCAATTATCTTTTTTATATATTCACATTGTCTATTATTACCTTAATTTTTTTTTCATTTAGAGCAATTTTTAAAGTTCTCACATAGAATTTAAATTTAAGAGGACTAAAAATCTTTTCCATATTGTTGACTGCTAATTTAAAATTCTTAGGGAGTTTTTAAAGCACAATATCTACTAATTATAGACAATGAATGGAAATATTTATCAGAAAAATTACATTCCTAGTAAGTTTGGAAAGAATAAGGATTATTGCCAGGAAAACTGGAGAAATTTTGAGAAACAACTTCATTTAGTCCTCCTAAATAATTATTAGACTGAGTCAAGATGAAAATGTAAAAATGAAAGCATAAGTCAATTTGAAAAATATAGCTGAAAATAATCATATCATTTTAAAGTTCTTTTCAAAAATAAGCAAGCAAAAGAAATATAAGCGGTGTACTTTCTTTCTGGCCTGGTAGTTATAATAAGAGATATTTTGGTAAATAAATTAAAAAGTGATTTAATAAAGATTTCTTAATTTATTTTCTGAGAATAATATTTCTCAAAAGTTCTTATTAGCCATTCAGTAATGTTATATTTAATATGCTAATAATTATTGTAATTCTAATGCATCATCACTTTTCTAAAACTTCAATACACATTTACAAAATAATTGACATCTAATATGCTTTCATTTGAAAAACAGCATAGTTTAGGAAAAGACATGATTACTCAAGTTAAAAAATAGAATTTAAAGTTTAAAGTGTCTACAGTTTAATTAAATGTTTGTATATTATATTAGAAAATTTGTATTTAAATTTCAAAAATTCCAGTTTTAAAATAAATTCTAAAAGATCAAAAATCTATATAAATCTTACAAAAACAAAGCCTGTGTCAATTACTTTCTAACATAGTAAACATTAGCAATTATTTTCCTTGAGTCATATAATGGATAATGAATTTCTATACTAAAAGCAAAGAGTCCACCAATCATGACATGGCATGCTTAAATAGTGTGCCTTGATATTAGGGAAAATCTATGAGCTCCTTAAATTGCTTATATGTAATTTCTTCTTCCCCTCGTACTTCTATAGGTAAAGGCTCTTAGCTAATAATTCTCCTTACAGAGAATGCAAACACTGCATACTTATCCCTGAGTTTTGAGTTTCACTTCTTTGCTGGCAAAGTTACTCAAAAAACCTCACTATCTTGTGACTACAAAAATTAGTAATAGGTAAATACATTATCTAATTATTTTTGCCTTATTAAGGAATATTTAAAATGTATTTGTGCAAGCAATGGGCAGAAGGTGATATTTCAAGTAATAGCCCTGGGTACTTCTTAGGTAATACAGGATAATTTGCCTCTCTCACTGATAGGATATGAGACAGTGAAAAAAACTATGATATTTTTGCTCCAATATTTCTTATCTATACTATTTACCATTACTATTGTCAAATAAAGCAAGGTACAGAAGACTGCTCTGGAGGACTCTACAATAAACAGATTTTTTTTCACTTTATAATAAAAAAATTAGCCTTTGAGCACTATTCACCTCCCAAATGTTAACTTCTAAATATGTCTTAACTAATTCAAATATCTTTTCATGTTCATGGTGAAATTTGGGAGCTCTTCATGCACCATTTAATCCCAAAATCGATAATGAAATAAAATCATGGGAATAATATATCTAATAAAAGGTTGAAGAATAACTCCTGTTTGCAAGGATGAATTCATCTTTAATTTATCCTTTAGACATTGTGCTCACTAATTCTCTTGGAGAGTTAGGACTCTATGAAAACCATACAAGAGAGCAAATTATTTAGACTAGAAATTCTAGAAAGTAAATTAGAATCACTTCAATTTATTATTTTGCAGCATTATCAACTTCAAAGTTGATAATAGATGCTTGCTGAGAACCAAACAAGAATTAAGACAGTAGGTGCTTTTCTTCCCCCTTGCTTTCTTTCCAGAGGAATTAGAAAACTGCAGCTGCTGTGTTAAAGACTTTGGAGTCATCATTTTTCCAGCCGTCTACCTGGTTGGTTTCTTTATCCCCTAAGGCAAATTTGATGTTTATGGAGCATGCATAGTTCTCACTGGTTTCTAGTTAAAATCACAAAACTTTATCTGCCTTTCTGTCCCACTGGTGCAAAATTTTTAGAGTGGATCATTTCCTTTGAGTTTCACGTAATGACTCAGTCAATGCTAGCAGTTTGTTCCTTTGGGCCATCGATTGCCGTTTCCAGATTATTAACTTTCTCTGCCAATTTGTCCAATTTAGATTTCAAACCTTTGTGCCCTGTTTGCATACTATTTGTCTTTTTGTCAATTTTCATTAGTGGGGCATGAGTGCAAAGCCGTTAATAGCAGTTCTACTGGTTCATTTGATTGCTGTACTACCCACCGAATGAATGCTCAAAGAATTGGCTGGGATAAAATAATTCAGTGTAGTGCTCATATTGATAATTTTCCTGGCTCCCTTGATCTAATTCTAGCCATTCTAAGTCTTTCTCAGTCAAAACACATAAATCACCTATCTTTCCTGCAGATCAACCATCTTGTGTCTTGATGAAGGAACATCTGGATCCAGTCTGTTTATATTTCATTTCATTGTGTGATGCCAAGTTCACTTTGTTTCAAGTAAAGTTAGAATGAGTTTTCAAAGATTTGCTGAGTTCATCAAGGCAATTGAGGGTCCCATGCTTAATGCTATATTCCAACATAGTGATAGATATATTTTAAGGCATTAGTAGAAAAGGCATTATCAGACAAAAGGCATTATCAGACAAAAATTACTGCCTTAATGAAAAAAATTGAAAGAAAAATGATAAATGTTTTGATAATGAAATTTTTGTATGAATAAATATGCTCTAAAAAAGTTGAAAGAAGAAAATATGCTCTTCGATGATGATTGTTTATGTGTTTTCTATGTGCTGTAAAAAGGTTTACGTAAATTTTTTTCATATTAATTTTTGTGTACTTAGATGTACTTGTTTGAATATCTTCTTATTATTCATACTGTGAATAATTGTGCCACATGCATCAAATATGTCAGCCAAAGTAATAAATTCATTTAACAAATCATGATTTTATATGATTGAAGGCCATTGTACACATTGATACTTGTGATAACAGTTGAGTACGACTGCCTTTTATCTTAAGAAAGCACACATTTCTGAAGACAAAAAATTCAAATCTCATTAACACACATAAATGAAAATATGTGTTACTTTAAAGCTAAAGCATTGTGAAAGTCTTTGAAATTTATTGAAGTTGCTACCCAGAGTTTTATAATCTAAAGTTAATATTTAGGCATATATTCTCATTCTAAATAGGAGATTCAGACTATCTTAGAGCTTGCTATGAGAAGGCTTTGCCAGTAAGACTTCCTAGCACCACATTGACTATGACATGCTCCTCTGGTGCTGCTATTCCAAAGTGTTCATATATTGTGTACAAGGAATTCAGCAGGCAAGAGTCTCAAGTATTAGCCTAAAGAAAGTCATTAAAAGTCAGTAAAAATCAAAGCAGTGTTCTTGGAAGCAGACATTAACTGTGTTTTTCAGATATAGTTTTTTTAAATCAATATGATTCAAATATTAGTAAGAAAGGATATGAATTTAGATTTTCCCCTGCTTTGCTCTAACAAAGCATAACCATTCTTTTTATGCAAGAAGTTGAAAAATAATACCTGTGTTTCTCTGTTATTTATGCCTTTTGAAATGTTATTATTTTGAAAAGATAAAGAGAAAAATCATAAGAAAGTTTGATATCTAAATGTTTATATTTCTAAAGTGCACCAAGATTTAAACAAGTTCAAAAAGTATTTCCATTGACCAATATATTGATTAAAGTATTTGAGCCAATAATATTAAAAACTATAATAATATAGAGACTTTTATCTTCATGAGTTTGGTTAAATGATTTCAGAACTACACAAAAGAAATACACTTTGTGAAAGAATTTAATTAGACTGTTACTTTTCACAACAGACAGTTATTGAGTTGGCATAAATTAAAACTCAATATTATTACTAAGATAAAGAACTAAGGTCTGAATCCACAGACCTCATGTACAAGGATATTTCATATAAACTTTATAATAATAAAAATATCTTCATGCAAATAAAATCAGAATAATGACTTTTTCAAAAAGAGCAATAAACTTACGTAATCATATATTCTTAGAAGTGCTATTCTAAAATAAACTGGCATTAAATCAAAGTATTTATAATTAATTTTCCACCTGCAGGAAATATGCGGACTCAAGTTGTCACTAATAACAGAGTAGGTCAGGAGCAAAAAACATTTTTATAATAACATATAGTTGGTAATTATGGCAACTTAGACTAAATGCTTAGACACTTCTTCTTTTTAATCTTTTTCAACTATTTTGATTAAAAAAAAGATATCCAATAGTTTAAAATCAATATTTTTAGTTTTAGTAAAAGGCAATAAAACAATTTTAAATGGAAATTTTGACATAGAGAGTCAATGTGATAGTCTAAAAAAAACCATTAGAAGAATAAAAAATCAATGAATGGATGCTACCCTCCAAAGACATTGCAGAGAATCTGACTATTGATCGAATATATGTGTGGAAAAGCTGGATTAGTTTTATAAATTACTTCACGTAAACATTATAAATTATCTTCTTTTATGAATATTAAGAAAGTCTGCAAGTCTATAAGGCAGGGACTAACACTGTAATGAAAATTTATGGATATCCAACTATGATGGAAAGAACATAAATAGCTGCTTTTCCAGTGTCAGCGTTGACTCAGACCAGCCAAGGTTTGTCTCTGCCTCCCCAGGAGTCAAAAAGAGACAATCACACCTCAGCCTACTCCCCTCCCAGACTCAGAAATGTCCTCGCAGGCTTGTCAAAAATTCTCTAGCAGCATGGGATGAAAATTAAACAGGTAAAATTTATTTTTCCTCAAGGCTCCATTAAGATTTTGCTTCTAACTTATATAACTAAATGCCACTCGATTTCTTTTATTTGTGAAACTAATCTTATCTCAGAGCTAAGAATTTCTATTAAGTACTCAGTAAGTTAGAACTGTCAGTTGTGTACTCAGTACTGTTCTGAACTTTTTCTCCAGATTCTTATTAACCAAGTTCCTGCCACTCTCCAAATTTCTGGAAACCGGTGTCATTGCCTCTAAAAACTGTCTTTAAGGATGAGTCTTCTGATTGTCCTCTGTCAGCTTTAGAGATAGCAGTTTCTATACAAATCAGTTGGAACTGAAGCAAGAAGCAGAGTTCAGGAGAATGAAGTTAATGTGGCCAACCCAGCAAGATGCATAAAGTTCTGTCTGGAAAACAAGAAAATTCGCTGCAAGTTCAAAGCTACAGGGTGAACGACAAGTTTCAAACGAGAACTTAGGGTTAAAAACATGTTCAAATGCTGGAATCAAGCCTGGGTTACTGTGCAAGGTCAGAATATCAATAAGAATAGATATCAGCAGACCCTGAAGCTCCAATAGCAGTAATTATCTAGATGTTCCTTTATCTGATATTGTTATATCCTTCACCAAAAATCCCATACTTGAAGAACATTGGGTGGGGGATTATTTGTCAACTCAAAAAACTTTATTTACCTATCAAAGATTAACTCAGCCAAGTCAAGCAAGTATGGTGGACTTTCATTCTTGCAAAGCTTAAAGTATACGGCTGTGAAAGGCACAAGGCATATAGAGTGCAGAAGCAGTAAGTGAGAGAGCAAGTTTCCCATTTGGACATGAGGAATGTTTTTTTCTGTCTGTGTAAAATAGAGCAATAGTATAGTTCACTAGGATTTGTTGGTGGTAAAATTGATCAAACTGGATTAAAGAAGAATAGAAGATCAGAAGACCCCAAAAGTAATTTAAAAATAAAACATTTTGTCTTGGGAGTAAAGTTAGCATTCCCTTTGAAACAATGGGTGTGTAGTGCAAGTTTATTTGCTTTTTAATTATTTAAAATTAGAAAATGCATTCATGGGGTTGAGGTTGTGGCTCAGTGGTAGAGCGCTCCCCTAGCATGCCCTGGGTTGGATCCTCAGCACCATATATAAATAAAATAAAGGTATTGTGCTCATTTACAACTAAAACAAAATATTAATAAAAAAGAAATGCATTCATAAGGAAATGGGGAGTGTGAGTTTCACTTATGCATATGTATTGTTATACACACTTGTGCACATATCCCTGTGCAAAGAGGAAGCAATAAAAGAGTAAGTCAAGGAACTGAACTCCAGAAACAAGGATGTATGAGGAGATGGAAAAATATACATTAGACACAGGAGGAGACAACTACTGGGAAATGCAGAGCAGTACATGAAAGGTCCTATGGCAGGTACCCTGACAGATATTTTTGTTGTTGCTATTTTACTGGGGTAAGAACCCATAACATGAGATTTACCATCAGAAATTTTGTAACTATATGACATAGTCTTTTTAACTGTATGCAGTGTTGTACAAGATACCCTCTTGAATAACTAAAAATGTATATATACAGTTCAATAACTCCTCATTTCCCCCATTCCCATCATCTGGAAATCAACATTTTACTTTCTACTTCTGGAATTTAACTATTTCAGATAATTTCCATAAGTGGAATCCAAATATTGGTCCCTTTGTGACTGGCTTAGTTCACTTAGCATAATGTCTGTAAGTTTCATCTATACTGTTGCATGTGGAAGATTTTCCTTATAGTTTGTGGTGTAATAACATCCCATTGTTAAAATCCATCTATGGAAATTTAGATTGCATCTACATCTTGTTTACTATAAATAATGATAATATACATAGGAGTATAAATATGTTCTTAAAATGTATAATTTGAATTATTTTAAATACATATCCCGAAGTTTGATTGGTACATTGTATATTAACATCATTTTACATTTTCCTTTTCTTCACATCTTGGCCAACACTTATTAGAGTTGTAGTTTTTGTTTTTAATAATAAAGACCATCTTTATAGGTGTACTATAATATCACAGAGCAATTTTGATTTACTTTTCCTTGAGGATTAATATAGTGAAATATATTTAAATATACATATTGGCCACTTATATTTCTTCTTTGGAAAAATATCTATTCAAAGTCTTTGCCCATATTTTTCAGTTGGTGATTTTAAAGTTAATTTTTGTGTTTTACTATTATTGATTTGTAAGAGTTGTTTGAATATTAACCCCTCACTAGATATATGGTTTGCAAATTTTTTTTGTCCTTTCTATAGATTGCTGCTTTCCTTTTATTTTTGGCTGGGGGGCAGTACTGGGGATTGAACTCAGGGGCACTCCACCACTGAGCCACATCTCCACCCTATTTTGTATTTTGCTTAGAGACAGGGCCTCACTTAGCCACTTGCTTTTGCTGAGGCTGGCTTTGAATTCTCAATCCTCCTCCCTCAGTCTCCCAAGCTGCTGAAATTACAGATGTGCACCACAGAGCCTGGCTACAGGTCGCCTTTTTATTCTGTTTAGTCTTTCCTTGACTGAACAAAAACTTTATACTGTCACAGTCTCACTTTCTATTTTTGCTTTTGTTGTCTGTGTTTGGTATCATACCCCAAGAAACCACTGCCAACAGTAATGTCATGCAGATTTTTCTCTACTGTAATAGAGCAGAAAATATAGTTTCTGCATCACTAAAGGGATATAGAATTCAAATGTCTAATGTTTCCTAATCACAAAACAAGCTGTATTATTCAGCTTTCCGTTGCTGTGACTAAAACGCCCAACAAGAACAACTTAGAGGAGGAAAAGTTTATTTGGGAATCAAGTTACAAAGGTTCATTCTGTGACTGACCCATTCCATTGCTCTGGGCCTGTGACGAGGAAGAACATGTGGAGGCAGGGCAGGGTTCAGAAAAGTTGCTCAGTTCATGGTAGCTGGAAACAGAGAGAATGCAGAGCAAGGGACCACAGTCACTAAGGGCATGACCCCAGTGACCTACTTTCAGATTATTAATCCGTCAAATGGATTAATACATTTATTAGGTTACAACTTTTATAATCTAATAATTTTACCTCTTAACATTCCTGCATTGTCAAACACAGGAACATATTAGGAACCAATAGCATGTCCCCATTGAGAACCAATGACAGAAAACCTCTGTAAGATTTAACTGATGAAAAATCTAGTTCTGTGGTATTGTTTTAGTTAGTTTTTTTGCTGCTTGGACTAAAAGGCCCACCAGAACAACTGTAGATGAGGGTAAGTTTATTTGAGGGTAAGTTTATTAAGTTATTAGATAAGGGCTCACGGTTTCAGAGGTCTTAGTCCATAGAAGGCTGGCTCCATTTCTTGGGACTTGAGGTGAGGCTGAACATCGTGTTGGGAGAGTATGAGTGGAGGGAAGTAGCTCACATCATAGTGAGGAGAAAGAGAGAGATTCACTCACCAGATACAAATATATATCCCAAAGCCACACCCCTAATGACACACCTCCTTTAATTACCACTCAGTTAATTCCATCATGGGATTAATTCACAGATTGGGTTAAGCCTCTCACAACCCAATCATTTCTCCTCTGAACCTTCATGCATTGTCTCACACATGAACTTTTGGGGTATACCACATTTAAACCATAACAAGTATTATAAAACTCAAGATTATTTCTGAATTAGATAGTTCAAAATATTTATTTTCTTGAAGGTACAACATGAAGATAGTTAAGATAAATTTTCTTTCTTCAATGTTTACTCTATGACTTTATAGCAAAGCATAATTTCAGATTTAGTATATATATAAGGAATTACATCCTGGGAAAGGATCTTTAGTTAGAATATCTGAAAAATACCTATCATTTAATATTGTATTAATCACCAAGAGACAAATTACAAGGAAACAAAATAGCACTTATGTCTAATGAGGTGTATAATTTACTATGCATGCAAAGCACTTCGAATTTGGTTCTGAATTTAAATTTGAATTTTCAATAATGGATTCTCATCATTGCTCCCATTGCATATATGATGTGGCTTCATTACATATATATATATATTTTTTTTTTTTCAGATGCCTCAGAGTCTTTGTTTATAAGACTTCAGCTTGGAGTGCTTTTCCTGTCTCCTATTTTCCTATTCCTTACCTGTCACTTTTGGTTTGTGGGGAGTGTGTGTTTCTAACTTTTTACACAGAGATCTGTATATTAGTACAAGAATTTGTACTTTAGACATGAACATGAGTTTAAGTGCACGATTGGAAATATTTTTTTCATATGTAATATTATTTATTCCATGTAAGTAATGCTAGACTTTGTAGACATATCAGTAAAATATACAAATGAACTTGGACTGCAGTATAGTTTAAAATGTCACCTCAGGAAAAGATAATCACTTTCTTTTTTTTTGGTTATTTTTAGTTACACGTAACATCAGGATTCATTTTGTCATAAATATTGAGATCAGTACTAAGGGCTGGATGCAAAAGAAGAAGAAACAAATTTGAGAAAGACTATGAAAGGAGAGTTGGCAGTTCTAAGAGCATTATGGAGAAAAAGATCAAAGGAAATTTCTGGATCAAAAAGGAATTCAGTGATTTCAGTTCTGCATATTCGGAAAATGAAGCTTTGATAATGTTACAGTGAGACTGTGACATTTTTTTTCTCTTCAATGTTGTTTTATCATCATACACTGACCTTGGCTCATTCATCTACATGGTCTGATGGCCCAGGCATTTTCAGAGGCTGGAGATCTAGCAGTGAGCAGAAATGTCCACTCATAAGGAACTTATGCAATATTGTAACAGAATCTAATTAAAGGTATTTATAAATACCTCTATAGTCTAGCCAATTTATATTTTTAAAGGCTTTTGAACTTTATTGTGACTCATAAAGGATATATAATTTTACAATCTAAAGAATAATGAACACTCATGTGCACACACTTGACTTAAAAACAGGATATTACCAACAGTTTTGACATTCTTGTATTTCTTTTGCTTAAGGAAATTGATCAAAGCAGTTACAGACCTTCTCATTTTTTAATGAGAAAAGACTTTGACCCTGGCTTTGATGAGAAGAGTGTGAAAGAATTCAGAGCCCTGTTTAAAACTGTCATAGAATAAATTTCCTTGTAATTCTGTTTTCTCTGGGTATTATATTAATCTATTAGAGGCAACTGTCAGTTCCTAGCCACGTGGCTGTATTCATAGCACTGCTTCCAATAGTCAAGTCATGACCCGTGAGATGTTGGTGTAATGACTTTGCAAAGTGATAAATTAAGGTACTCAAAAGTTACAGAAAATTGTGGTGAGCACAAAGACTTTGTATCTATGACCTGATTGATCTGGAAATGGTAATTACATTCTCATATCTATTGAAGTGTTCAATTTAAAAAATTTTGACCAGACATAATTAAGAATTTTTCTAGTATAAAGAGTGGCTTTCCAAAGGGGAAAAATGAAATTACACTTTTAAAAAAGTTACCAAGTCCTCAGCAAGAGGACTAGAACCATGAAAATGAACTTTTTTAATGATAGTACCTCATCTTGCCATATTTCAATGCATGGTCTTCCTTTTTAGTGAGTCATACCCAAAGTAATTTCTGGATCTGTAAGGTTTAGTAAAGGATAATGCATCTTTTTGTTTCTTTGTTTTTTTTTTAAATAATAAGTATGAATAAGTAGTAATATTGCAGCTTTTGTCATGTTGTGACCTCAACAGTGCTACATTTTTATTGTCCTAAATATCCTATAATGTGTTGACGGTGGTATTTTGCATAAGATTAAAGATATTCCATAGAAACATAAGATTCATTTCCCATTTCTTTAGGGATTTTCAGGCTAACTTTAATCAAATATTTTAGTACGATCACAAAGCATAAAATTTCAAGAATGTATGAAAGAAACATGTTTTATACAGATTTCCATGTCAGTTATCTTTCTACGAGTGTAGATTCCTATTTTGTCATTTGTAAACTACATCAAAAATTTCTTACCTGTATATATATATATATGTGGGTGTGTGGGTGTGTGTGTATGCATGTATACACATATATTTTTTCATTAGTGAATTAAATTTCTGAATTTGTTTACCCTGCAAATGAGATTCATAAGGACATATTTGTGTTTTATGGCTTATTATCTAATACTAAATTATTCACATTTGATTTCCCAGAACTTTAGCTTTTTCTGGAATAACAGGACCAGCATTCATCATTTACCTACTTGATAGGATCTATAGCAACAGATAAAGTTTTGTAATTTTATTTTTATTTGTTGTTCTTTTAAAAATTGTTAGTTTTAATTTGTATACTCTGAAACATGACTGAACAATAATTTGAACTAGTGTTCATTTTAAAAATCTACTTCTATTACACAATAAATTATTTTGTATGGGGTCTATATAATAATATTAAGAAATTGGTAGTCTGAAGTGCCAATATAAAATATTGGGTCCAAAACAAATAGTAACAAGAGAAAAAATATTAATGTTTTTTTCAAAACATGAATACTAAAAGAGGCATAATTGGCATAAAAGGAGACAGTGGATAGTAATGAATTTCTGGAATATTGGTATACAATAGTATAGAGTAAAACACATGAAAATAACCTTAATGTTGCCTGTGAGGGAGAAATCAGCAACAGAGAGCATGTGTTGAACTAAAATAGCCCCCTCAAGAAACAGAAAGAAGTCTTGGTAGATACAAATGCAAATTATATATGCAAGCTATTTTAAAATGAATGGGATGTGAGATAATCTTAAAAAAAAATCATTACTGGGGAAAAAGAAGGAAACAAGATATTATGAAAACCAGTGAATAGGAAAATAATAAAGAGGGGGATACTGAGAAAATTTTAAGATGCAAGAGAACAAATTGTTGAAGAACAGAAAATATTATCTTATAAAAAAGAAAAGAAAGGAAAATAAAAGAAATGAGAAAAAATATTAATTAAACTGCAAATATTTCTTTTCTAGCCTAACAGAAGATGGGCATTAATCTGCATATATATACCCAAAATTATTTTTCATTTAAGCAGAATAACTAAAGCAAAACAAAAAATCAGAATTAAAATATGTCAAATGATGAAATTTTCCTTTAAACAAATCCCACAAAACTAAATTATGTCAGTAGAACACTTTATAAGGAAATAAATATTTATGAATATACTCTGGGGATATTATTTAAAACTAAATCATGAACAGATTTTAAAAATGAAAAACAGTTTGTACAGAATGGAAAAAATAAAATAAGAATTAATTAAATTTAGGAAAATATATAAAGAATAGATTAAATGTTCTCACAAATAAAGGCAAAATTATAATATACACAAGAAAACATATAATGTCATAAAATTAACCCTTACTAGAATAGATGAATCTTTTTCTCTCTCTCTCTCTCAAAATGTGTTTTGGAAAGGAAGAACCTATTTGATGCCAAATGATCCAGAATTCAGTCTTTTTAAAAACCCATTCCATCATTTTGTGATGAAAGATAACTCATTCAAATTTTCTGTTTCATTTTCCTTTTTGAATACATGAATCATTTTCTTGTATTTTCTAAGTTGTTTTGTAGCTCTTTTAACATTTATGTTCACTAAGAATAGAAAAACTAATATTGAACAAAATTATTTCCCAGCAACTAGGGAGGCTGAGGTAGGATTGTAAGTTCCAAGCCAGCCTCAGCAAGTTAACAAGACCCTGGCTCAACATATAAAATAAAAGTCCTAGGAATGTAGCTTGATATCCTGAGTTCAATCACCAGTGTTAAAAGAAAAAAAAAAAAAAAAAAAACCCTAAAATGATTGCCTATTTCTTGTTCTTCTTCAACCTTTGGTTTCACTTTACCTTTCTGAGTAAACACTCGTGTCATGTCCTTTATATAATTTCTACTTCTCTACTTCTTTTTCTCCTGCTATTGGTAACTCCAGCAGAAACCTGTGAGATCAGTAATACTGAAAATCAGAAGAGTTCTAGTAGAGATCTTGGTCAGTAAAACAAAGGCTACTAACATGAGTAATATCCTCCCCTGATCTGTTTAAATTAATGTTAAATCCATTTCCAGTGGTTGATTACTGCATTGGTCTATCTGTGTTTTTCCTCCCTGGCTCTCCATGCATGTCTCTTTGTCTGTCTGTCTCTCTTCTGTCTCTTTGTCTATCCACTATGGCTTCCTCTCTCTCTTTTGTCTTTCCCCTTTGCTTTCTTTTTATCTTGCAAAAAGAGTTTGCAAGGTTGGAAGCTGAACTCATAAAAATCAAACTGCAGTTTTTCATTTAGTATGGCCTTTGATCTTGAGTCAAAATGTGATGTACATGGCCATATTTCAGGGAGCAACTGGGAAATACTAATGTGCAGAGTGCTATAAAAAGGTCAGAAAACACAGAGTAATTTGAAATCACTTTTCTATTACTGTCATACATGAACAAAGTAAAATAAACCATTAGTTGAGCATATGTGTGAATAAATTCAATCTAGTTATTTTCAAAACCTGTAAAATTCATAAAAGTTTAATGAAATGAAGAAAGTCTATTAACCCAAAATACCACCAGAATTCATTAGAGATGATTAAGCCTTTCAGATAACAGATAAATGAAGCAGTCTCAGCATGAAAGTTTAAAATTGTGTGGGGGAACATCATAGATGTTCTCTCAACGCTATGTACACTCTCATTTCATTTTATTAAATTCCAGATAAAGCAGAATGAATCTAAAAGGAATTTAAATTAACTTTTAGTTTCTAATCCTGTATATTAGATCTTTTGAAAAACAAATGGAAAATGTATGTTGTATAATTTATTTCCTTTAAAAGAAAGGTTACTAATTTAATGTTGTTAAATTCACTTTCTATAGAGGCAATATTTTTTATATATTCATTAGGAATTAGACATTCACATGTCTATTAGTTTTTACTTGCACTAATATTAAAATGACATTTTCAAATAATGCTACAACTTACAAAATACTTAAATACAAAAATGTGGTACTGTTGTTCTGAAGTCCAAATTTCAAACTAAAGTGGTTGTGACTAAGGATTAAACTTTTTTGAGGTTTATTTTTGTGACTTACACACTGAATGCTATTAGAATAAAAATGGGATGGAGAGTGAACTATTTATGAAATCATTTTGAGTAGTTTAACTTCATGCAAACATTGCTTAACAAATGGTATTGGGTTTGGTTTTTATATTAGCATGCTAGTATATTTAACATGAAAGTTACATTTTAATAATATTTTATGTACTTATAATTTTGTGGTCTTCATTGGGATAAAATTCATATGCATTAAAATTCAACTGTTTAAAGAACACGATTCAATGATTTTGCTATAATGCAATAAGATTTGTACAACTAACACCACAATACATTTAAAACGTTTTCATCACGTTCCCTGAAACCTACCCACACATCTCTCCACCCTACCCCTTCACAAAAGCTAATCTTTCTATCCTATTTGCATATTCTTGACTTCTCATATAAATTTGCAATTATATGATATTTAAATATAAATACAATTGTTCTACCTCCTTGTCAATATGTTATCTTTCTGATTATAGCCATCTTAGTAATGTGAAGTGATGTTAATGTCCTTTACCCTAAAGGCTAAAAATGTCAATGATCATTTCATAAACTTATTGCCTATTTCTGTATCAGCATTAAGAAAAGGTCATATAAATGGAGTGCCATTTGGTAATTTAATAATTAAGTTACTGGTATTTTTTATTCCCGGGTTTTTAAATATTCTGGGTACTGGTTTCTCATTGGATGCATGATTAAGAAATTAAGAAATACACGTATGTCTTTCACTTCCTTTTTTTTTTTTTTTTTTGGAAACAGGGATTGAACTCAGGGACACTTGGTCACTGAGCCACATCCCCAGCCCTATTTTGTATTTTATTTAGAGACAGGGTCTCACTGAGTTGCTTAGGGCCTCGCTAAGTTGCTGAGGCTGGTTTTGAACTCGCGATCCTCCTGACTCAGCCTCCCAAGTCGCTTGGATTACAGGCGTGCGCCAGCACACCCGGCTTCACTTTCTTAATGGTATTATTTGCAGCACATTTTATCTCAGTTCTGATTCTGTGAGAAGTATGGATCACCTGTGGTGGCAATCTTCACTTGTTGCTCAAGAAGTTCATCTGTCAGGTCCATCGTCCTGGGAGAGGACATTTTGGTTTCCATGAGATGATTGTTTCTGCATAGGGCAGTCTCATCACGAAATAATGTGCCTGAAAGCCTTCGCTGTGGAGGGCAAAGACTGGAGACCAAGATGCCACTTTGTTAAGTAGCAATGTTCTTTAATGTGAACATTAAAGAGTTAATTTTAGAGACCAAGTTTGTGTGCTCTTAGTTTGTCTTTCTTGAAAGCAGCTCACACAAGGCCATTCTGACCTACCTGTGGTTTAGAGAGATGACAGGGTTGTTACACTTCTTGAATAACCATTTTCTTCTTTTCAGGGTAGTTCTTCCCTCTTAGAACTGAGCAATGCCCACCCCAAACCTCCTCTGCTGATAACAAAAGAATACAGGTCACCCTGATCCGTGCTGTACCTGAATGAAAGAGGGTCTTTATGACATTCATACAAACCAAAAGGACAAATACCTGCCGTTAAGTAGACACATATGCCATAGGGACTTAAACCTCCATTATAATCTTACCATCAGTAAAAAGTTCAGAGCTAGCGCTTGGGCACGATTCTCAAGAAACTTCACCTCTTATCCCAATAAAAGTGAGCTTACAAAGAAGTGAGTTATTGCTCTCCTCTCTGAGAGGATCCACTCTCTACCTTTAGAGTGTGTTTTCCCTCTTCTTTCTCCTCTAATAAACTTTGCTCTACTTTTACTAAGTTTCACGTGTTGCTTAAAATCCTCTCATACAAGGATATAAGAGCCAAGAATGCATCGCAATCTCTGGTAAGATCTTGTCTCAGGTATCATTTTATCTCGATGATCAACTTCAGGGTTCTGAAACAGGATGTGGTCAAAGTTGTCAGTAAAATTTCTCAGCAAATCTAGCCTCAGTTTTGAAGTGGGCAAGACAGGCTAGGTAAATTTAGGACTAACAAACCTTGTAGTACCACTTTGCAGAACAGCATTCCTTAAATGACTAGCATGCCTTCATGCAGAGCTTGGCAGAGTCCTGACCCAAACTTTATGGCATTAAAGGAGAGACACAAAATGGTGGTGGAAGAGCCAGTTTTACTTTTTGTATGACAACTTGCACTCATGAGAACTCACTTGCTCTGTGAGACCAGCATAAATCCTTTCTGAGAGTGATGTGCCTAATGACCTACCTGCCGGGTGGGAAGCTCCATCTCTTGAAGGTTTCACCACCTCTTAATACTGCAACATTTCCAAGCTTCTACACATGAACCATACCAAAACCATAAGATTCCACCTACGTGCCCCCAGCTACATATATTCCTCCTCACAATGGGAAATGTGTTCATTCCATTCCCGGTACTCCCAAAATCTTAATTCTTTTCAGCATCTCAAACGTTCAAGGAAAAACTGATCTGAGTCTCAAGGCAAATATTATCTGGCTGCAAACCTGTAAAAATAACAAAAAAAAGCTGTCTTCTTCCAAGATACATTGATAGGGACAGGGATAAGAATAAAAATTCCTAGATATATGCCAAAAGAAAGGGGTCACAGAACCCCAGCAATGACAAAATCCAATAAGGTAATAACACCTCCAATTCCACCATCCCATGCACACTTTTATGAGGAGTGGGTCCCAAGGCCTTAGGAAACTCTGCCCCCACGGCTTTGCTGGGGGCAGCTGAGCTCATATTGCTGTGCCCTCACATGCTATGGTGATATCTGTGGATTCCTCATGTGGATCGCTCTGCTTTTCTGTGTTTCTGTCTGTGGTTTTATTCCCATCTCTCTATCAAGCATTCCAGAGGATAATGCCTGTGTGGCTCCATTTATGTGGCAAACTCCTGCCTGGCTTCACTGAATCTAAACTCTCAGTGGAAGCCGCCATGATCCACAGCTCTTGCCTTCTGTACACCTGTGGAACCAGTACAGTGTGGATGCCACCAGCAACTGCTGCTGGCACAAACCACAAACGATCCCATTTGAACCACAGCTGGAGTGACCACAGCATACTTTTCTGGATATAGGAAAGCAGAAACCTGAGATGGCCTGGGCAGCAATCCTGTGGAGAATGTTCCAGGATACACTGAAACAAATCTGTCCTTCTAAGCCCCTAGGACCATGATGGTAGGGGGTCTTCAAAGATTTCTGAGATGTCCTTATGGCTTTCTTCTCATTGTCTTGACAATTAGAATCTGTGCTAACTTGTTTATTCTATCCTTCCTTGTGACAGCTGAAAATATTCTGTCCCACTTCCTTTTGTCCCCAAATCTCACTGTAAATCTAAGTACAAGTGGCCAATAGTTTCTGTGCAGCAACTTGATAGCTTCATTTCCTTAAAAATTGTCTGTCAGATAAACTAGTATATCACTTTCAAATCTGGCCTTGCATGGAGCTCCAGTGCATGGACACAGTGCATATAAAACCATATCGAAATCCTGTAATAGCAGTAGTTCTTTATTCTAATTTCACACAGAATCTTCATTTTCGTCTGACAAGACCCTTAAATTTTTCATCATCCCCAGAATTTTCCATAATACTTTACTATGTTCTAGACTTTTTCTAACCTTCTCCTACAAAGCATTTCAGATTCAGCCTGTTACCCAGTTCCACAGATGCTTTCACATTTTTAGATAAAAAGAGAGCAACAACTTTGCTCTTTGGTATCAATTTTCTTTATTATTCTATTTATGTTGCTATAACAAAATACCAGAAGCTGGAAAATTTATAAAATAGAAAGTTTTACTTAGCTTACAGTTTTGGAGTCTGAAAGTCCAAGATCAGGCAACCCCATTTGTTCAACTTCCAGTGAGGTTCCCCTGATTATGTCACACCATTACAGAGAAGCCAACAGAAAACATCTTCAAATGAGTGATTAACATATTTTAAAAATATATTAAATTTTAAATATATTTTAAAATATATTTATTATATTATATTTAATATGTACATTAATTTTTAAATATTTTTTGAAATGTTAATCACTCATAAAACAGTTAATATTCATTTCTTAAAATGTTGAAAATAGAAACCCCATATAACCCAACAATCACACTCCTGAATATAGTCCCCCAAAGAAGGAGATCTTGAAGAGAAATTTGCATTCCCATAATTATTGAAGTACTATTTAAAGGAGCTAATATGTGGTAACGACCTAAAAGTGTAGATGATAAATAAGGAAAATGTTGCCTATGTACGCAATGGAATTCTATTCAACCATATAAAGATGAAACCCCACTATTTGCAACTACATAGATGAACCTAGAGGACATTAATCTCAGTGAAATAAGCCATACACAGAAAGACAGGTAACACGTGCTCTCCCTTGTGCAGTTTTAAAAAGTTGACCTCCTGGAAGTAGAGAGTAGAAGAGCAGCTAATAAATGCTGAAGAGGGCACAGGAAGCTGAGATGGAGGGAGATGGGTCAATAAAGTTACAGAGTTACAGTAAAACTAGTAGGAATACCTTTGGGAGTTCTAGTGCACATTAGGGGAACTATAGTTAATAATGTACCTATACTTCCAAATAACTAAAAGGAATTTGAATGTTTCTCCATAAAGATGGAGCAAAGGTTTGAGGTGATGGATATGCTAATTACCCTGATCTGATAATTACAAAATATAGATATATTTCAAAATATCACATCACAACCTATCAGTTTGTACAGTTAATAGGGTGCTAATTAAAACTTAAAAACATCTAAACAATCAGAAGTAAAACAAGACATTTGGAAAAGTAAACTCTTTAAATAATCAATACATTTGTATACATTTGACCTGATTGGAATTATTCGTTTCAAAGTTGATCCTACAATTATTCTGTGTCAAAATCCTCATTTTACATATGAGGAAATTAATATCCAACATTTTCAAAAACAAATCGTGAGTGCTATATTTTATGGTCATATTTGCATCTTTGCACTGCAGCTAGATATTAATTCTGAGCTATTTACATAAAACAATTTAAATATTGTTATATTTTTGGTAAAATAATGCCAAATTCCACATCACATATTGAAACACGATATCAAATTCTACAGAAAATTTAAATTATTAAAATATTTTAAAATTACATAAAATGAGTATATAAAAAGATGTTAATAATATACTGAGCACACTATTGTAAGGTCCTCCATTCTTGTAAATACTTCTGTATTTGCAATACTTCCTCCGTTTACTTGCAAATACTTACTGTATAATAAATGGGTGTGTAGCTGATAAAATATCAACTGGAAATGTTTTGTGGCATATTAGTATAATTTGTTTCCAATACTGTCCAAGTTCAGGTAAGAGCAGCAACACCCTTTCCTTGAGGAAAAAGTTTATATGAGCTGATGTTTCGTTACCTCAGTAAATTATGTTATAGTGATAGTCCAATAGTAACTTCAAAATTATCTTCAAAAGATATAATAATTTAAAGATGAACCATAGATATATTGAAGAGGTTGAGATCCTTTTATCTCATCATTCAGTAACATGAAGTGTGTTTATCATGCCTGTTTACTATAAAAGGTATTTCTAAAATGGAATGATGTACAAGAAAATGACCTGATCTTCTAGAATTTCTGAGGTCATATGATAATTAAAATATCTCCTCTTCAAATAATTCATGTATTCACAGTATATCTTATAAGAATATTGCCATTTCTGAGGCCTGTATAATATAACTGTTCTTCAACAGAGGTGTGGTACAAGTAAGATTATTGTTTCTATCATGAATATGTCAAGAAGATGAGTGTTCTATAAAGACAAAGAATAAATACAAGGGACATGAAGCATTAGCATGTTTGGTGTGATTATGAAAAGCTAGGTGACCAGTGCAGCAGGGTGATGGCAGGAGCAGCAGCAGCTGATGAGAGACAGTGAGTTGCCAGAGGCGAGAGCCCCTAGGTACCCAGAGGAAGCCTACTGAGGGCAGCAGAGCAAGGAGATAACCGGCTCTTGGGGCCTTCATGAAGATGACACTGTAGTCTAGGGTGGGGAGAGATATAAAGTTGTCAGATCCAGGACTTAATTGACAAACAGAAATTGTATGTATTTATGGTATACAATCTGATATTTTGATATGTGCACAATGGAACAAGATTAAATTGAGCTTGTTAACATATCTCTCACCTCAGATACATGTAATCTTCTACAGTGAGACTGTTTTAGGATCTACTCTCTTTAAACTTTTCAAGTATGTGATACATTACTATAAACTATAGTCAAACACAATGCTGCACACTGAATCTCCAGGACTTATTCATCCTTTCTTTCTGGAACTGTGGATTCTTTGATCAACATCTTCCTTTCCCCAAACTAGAGCTCCTGACAGCCACCATTCTGCACTCTACTTCCATGAGTTAGATTTTTTAGATCACATTACGTGAAATCATGTGGTAATTTTTTTTCTGTACTTAGCCACTTTCCCTCTTTCATTGACATAATGTCCTTCCAGTTTTTCCACAAAGTCCCAAAGGACAAGATTCCATAAAGTCACAAAGGACAAGATTTTTGAACACGGAATGGCCTTCCTTTGAATATCTGTGCATATAATGTATATATGTCTATATGCAGGCTTACACACATATGTATATTAAATGAGACAGATACATTACTTTTCTTTATTCATTCATCTATTCATCTATATTCATCAATTCCATATTTTGGCCATTGAAGGTAGTGTTATAATAAACACGGAGAGAAAACATCTCTTTGACATACTAATTTCATTTCCTTTGGGTATTCACCCAGATGTGAGACCGATCAATCATAAGGTAGTTCTAGTTTTTAATCTTTTTGAAGAGCCTGTAAACTGTTTTCTGTAATATCAGTACTGATTTGTTTAACTACCAGCATTATATGTTTTTCCTTTTTTTATACGTGTTCTGTCAACAGTTATTATCATTTGTTTTTTTTTTATTGATAGTCATTGGAATAGGTATGAAGTGATATCTCATTCTTGCTTTTATTTACATTTCCCATGAATCTCAACTCAGCCATTTAATAGCTGGATCATCCTAGGCAGATTACCTCCCTTTTCTAAATTTCAACATTTCCACAGAAGAAATTACAAGATAGTTTTTTATCTTTCCATCATAATTCGTTTTTGATATATACACTTATGTGACCTTATATATTTATGTTTAGGTATGTTTTCTAGTAATAAGGATCTAAAAGAGTGCCATATAGTTCCATACCAGGTATTCAATAGTGAAAACTGTTATTACGACCTAGATATTCAATGATGTGTTGAATTTTGAAATACATTAGAAAGAGTCTGCTTTAATTGACTCTAGACACACTCAGCATTTATGTTGGAAACAATGAAAATAACATTATCAACAAAAATATTCAAGTATCTCCTTTCTAGACAGACACAAGTCTAGATTATCTGTGATCTCATGTTTATTTCTTAACTTCTAAATTCAGTAGATTCTCTGGAAACATCACTAACATCTGAAATAAGATAGAAGCACTATCAAGCAAAGTAAATGAGAAAATTTGAAATGATCATGAGCTTTCAAACATGGAAAGGGAAAACTCTGAGGTTTCTTCTGAGATGCATTCAAAATTCTTTGTAGGAATTATCACAGTTGTGGTACTTAATTTTTTTTTTTTTTACTAATGACATTATTTCCCATAAGTTTTGCTGTCCTTGAGAGCAGATTGTTTTCTTCTTTCCTCTTCAATGTTTACAACTGTTTGTGTCTTAATATTAGGCTTGGATTAGTTGAATAATTAAAAGAGTGAATGAATAAATTAATCTCCAATTAGAAGTTCAAGTACTATTACAAAATTAATTTATAGTCTTATTCCACTACTACTGCTTTTGGGACTTAAATGGTGTTTTGCAAATATTAATGATCTTTAAGGTACATTTTCTAATTTCCTTAGCAAAAGTAAATATTGGACCTTGAACCTTCACTTCTAATAATGATTTTCTTCTGCCCCATCATAGATTTGCATAGTACTTAGATCTCTCAGTACTAAGATCTCTGTCAGTTTCAAATTTGCCAACATTCCTATTAATCACTTGTATATCATTAATAGTGGCAAGAATTATATTTGAAATGTGCCAAACTATAAAATAGAATAGAAAGATATGTAAACATTCTGAGGTTTTGCTTTTATAATTGTATAGTAAATTCTCTGCAAAGCTATGGGATTGATACTGATTCTGTCATGTTTTCTCTAATATATTTCACTTATTTTATTTCAGGGAACTTTAACTGATGTAACTTTTTTGCTGAACTATATAATATTTCCAACATATAAAATCAGAATTTATTTCAATAAGATCAGCAAAAAATCTCAAGAGTATTATTCCTTCTTTTGGTGGTAGTCTGACTTAGTAAAAGCATTTAGAGTTGGAAAATAGGCATATCATGATTTCAATCCCAATGCCTGCTAATAAAACAAGAGTGGGTGGATTGGAAAACAATACACATCTTTGAAGAACATATAAAATATCACATGAAACAAAAACCCAACAAAATGGCTGTTAGAAATAGTCATTTTCTGCACCTTCCATCCAACTCTATTTTAAGCCAATAGGCCAATAACACCTTGGCAAACTCAAATTGCCCATATTAAGGTGGAATTTTATGTCAGTTTTTATGTCTGTATTGCATGATGGAATATCATCAATATGTTACCTTGGCAAATAAAATTTTAAAAGATTTCAAAGCCTTTCTAATGACCAAATCTCTCAAGATGAAGAGTTTGTAAGGCCTAACAGTAACCCATAATCAGGAAGATTATATGGTGAAAATAGCCTTGAACATTGTCTTTTTTTAAGTGCTCTTACAAATTTACACTTGAAAAAAAATTGTAAATTTTACTGGATAGGAAAATCATACCAATTGTGAAGTAATGATATTTGGCCTTCGAAAAGTGCAAGGAGTTCCTGATTATAAGGTTACTGATTTAGTTAGGCAACATGTTGCTTATAACTTGCACTTTCAACTGTCATTTAAATTGTATTCAACTTCAGCTTAGCTTGTATTCTTTGAAAACCCTTAGGGAGCAAAATTTAATGCTGTTTCAGAGGGTAAGGAGGCTATATAATCTTTTTCCACCTTAATTCTGGCTGAAAGGAACAATTGCTTGTGTTCTCAATCATTCAAATTAATTGTTAAATCAAAAGAAACAAATGATGATTAACAGTGTTGCCACTTGAGTGGCATTTCCAGCTTTACTCATCTTCTATAGCTTTTCCTTTAAAATATACCAGAAAGGCAAATATACATTTCTTTTCATTTATAGGATGTTTTTATTATTAACTGGAATAAGCTAAAATCAAAGAAGAATAATTTCTTCTTAAACACTTTTTTTAAAAAATATGTGAATATATACAGATAAACCAATACTCAGTCTTCTTTACTCCCTCTTTCCCTTCCTACCCTTCCCTCTTTTCCTTTCTGCATTTTCCTTCCTTCCGATCTCCTTTTCTTCCCCCTTTTTTTCTCTTTCTTCTGCTATTTTCCCTTTCACTGTCAGGAAGAAATTTATGTAATGCACAGCATTAAAATCAAACTTTCATGTAGATATCTTGCAATGGCATTCATTATCAGGCTTTAGAAAATGGACATCAAATACTTGTTGCAATAATAGTAAATAGTAAGTTAGAGTCCTCTGAATGAATTCACAAATTAACACCAATTCTTGGGGGAATTCCAAACTCTATCCAAGAAAATAAGTTCATTAAACCTGCAAAACCTGCATTATAGACTAATTAGAAGTGAGCAATACACAATGAGATTTATTTTAGTTATTTGACATATTTTTGTAGAGCTAGAAATTTGCAAAATATATTTGTGTGTGTAGTGTGTGTATATACATAATTCATGGTTATAGTCCATTTGCATACCCCATATCTTCCTGGTTAATAATTTCAAACTTACCTATGAAAGTATTGAATTACTACATAGTTAGTTTACCTAATAGCATTTTTCAGAGACTTTAGAAAGATGATACATATCACTAATACTAAATTAACTGTATGAATCTTAGCTATACATTTATACATTTCTCCCATATCCCCTAATTTTGTTCATTTTTATGACTGTGCCCATCAGTGTTTTAAATAGCTTCCACTATCTGTCTTTTTCTCTATATTATTTTGTTGTTTAATCAAGAGGTTAATTAGCCATTTTTCTCCCACATAAGTGTGTCTTAATTGTCCAAATAGAGGTATGCACCTTAGGGAAATCAATTTTGTATGAGTATATATTTTGAACATAGTTTGCAATATATGTAGTAAAATGATAAAAGTCACTTCCAAAATCACTATATAGATTTAGCAACCACATAAAAATTCTTATGAGGAGTATTGTATGCATATATGAAGAAGAGAAAACAAGTATGTGCAACATTGAAATTGTATATAAATTAACAAGATATTTGAGAAAAATTTGGAATTGTGTCATTTAAATATACATTTCTCAATCCCAATCATTGTTTTGTAGCTGAATATATTTTCTACTTACATTTTCTCAGGTCTTAGTTCATCAACATAGTCTGTGCTATAAGTGCATGGGCTCAGTTTATATATATAGAATCTGGAGCTCCCATATTTGCAGCTCTGCTTTCTTGTTTCTTCACACTCCAGGGTCTGTGGTGATTTCCAAGTTAATCTCTTAGTTCATCTGGCCAGATTTTGGGCTTTCCATCAGTTGTGGATACTCTAATGTCTCTGACTTCATCTTAATCCCCAAGCTAAAGTCTTTGAAAACAAGGAATAGAAGTAGTGTTTCTTTTTGTACAGTTTGCATTTTCTCTCTCTCAGAATTTTCTTCTTTGCTTTTTCTTGTTTCCAGTTCGTCAGGTTGAATGATTTTCTTGTATTTCTCCAGACGTCTTGGTTATTATCTCTGATAAGTGGAAGTTAGGGTCCAATAGGTGTTTACTTATCTCAGACCCTTGGAGTTTTGTTAGAGTAGAAGGAACTCTAATAATGAAAGACAGAGAAAGGATAGAGAGGATGGTGGAGTGGGTGTGGGGTAGGGCTCGGAGTGTGCTGGTGAGAGATCCCAGTCTCCAAGGAGATAATGTTTGAAATTGTGACAGTGGGAAAATGTGTGCAATAAGTCTTTTCAAGACATTTTTAGGTCATTTTAGAAATGAGCATGGCTGATGGTGCCCTGGAAAACATATGTGTTTGAAGAGGAAAATGGAAAATGATGGAATTGTTTGTAGGATTCTTTCATAGAAAGAAGATAGATAATGTCCAGATTATACAGCCAGATGGCACCTCTGTAATCCTGCATTTTCCAATAAGTAATTCCCAGTGCTCAGAGAGAGCCTGCCAAGAACTCACAGCTTGAATTGTTCCTATATGAAATAGAGGATGCCTTACTGGAAGCAAGAGAGAGTATGGAGACAATTACAGAATATAGAACTGTGGACAAATGTATCAGGAGGTGATAGGAAAACCTCTCACCAAGCACAAGTTTTTAAACAAAATAAAAAGTTTTGTTCTGTTGTTTATTACTGAACACATTTATCATTTGAAAGCTAATTGCATTAAGATAAACAGTATAGATAGAACACTAGCTTTTTAATTTCTAGTTCATTCTAATTTATATGTATTTTAGTGTATGAAAATACATGTCAGTGAATGACATGCTTAAAAATCATATGCTACTAGTTTGTTTCTAAGATAGAATTATCTCCCTGTGTGTATATATCTAAGGTTTCACACTCTTTAGATACTTAGAAAAGATACGATACTTTAAATTTTTGTGTTCATTTTTAAGCATCAATTAGCTTTGGAGCATCACTTAGGTGGAGTAAGATATATAACTGACAGAAGTTTTGGTAATTATAATTACTCCTTTTTAATACTATGATGTTTGCTAGAAAAATGTGCTTAATTATAAAGAATAGAAAAATATTTAGTATTTCTTTCATATAGAGTCTCTCAGGTATATTTTTATCCTTTCATCACTGTGGATTTGTAAAATCCACCAGGTTATTCTTTTTGACCACAACTGAACAGTTTTGTCAAACTCAAGTTTTCTTCTTTTCTATCTTCTTTTGGGTGTTTTGGGGTTTTTTTTGTTTTATTTATTTATTTTTTCCTGTTGTGCTGGGGATTGAACCCAGGACCTTGTGCTTACAAGGCAAGTACTCTACCAACTGAGCTATATCCCCAGTCCTCTTCTTTTCTATCTTTGTAAAATGTTTTTGTCCTACTGTGTGTTGGCAGATTTGGTCAGTGGCATCACTCTATGAGATCACAGCCCCATGCGGTTTTACTCTCACACAATGTATCCAGCCCATCTGTTCTTGGTTCCGTAGGCAACTTGGATAACATCTGTTTTTCTTGTTTGTTGACATACATCAGCATTTGGGATGTGATTACAAATAGAAATCTGTACATTCATCATTCAGGTGATCCTTGAGGAACAGCTAACTTTCTGCCAGAGCTGACTTTGAAGATTTAAAGCTCTGTCTTATATAGCCCTGTGTTTAACAGAATAGTCAAGGAGTTATACTGTTGATGTTGTTCACTATGGTCATGCTATTCAAACGAATTTACTTTTCCTTGTGTTTATTTCTTTCCTCACCAAAGGATATTAAACTTAAATCCTTTTGATTAAAAACTTTCAAGTGTGAAGCAACTTTTATATTTTATATGATAATATTCATTTTAAATAATTTTGCTTTTTGACTGCAATAATCTATATGTGTCTATGTCTATAGAGACACATGCATGTGTACATATGACATAAACATAACATTGTATATATAAGGTAGATATAAAATCAAATTCAAGTTTCACATGAAATATGAATGTTAAATTTATGATTGGAAGTATTCATCATTATAATTTACCTTAGTAATTTTAGAAGACATGAGACAGAATATCATGCATTATATTTTATTTACTGGAATAGATGACAGTACTTTCACTTGAAAATGTACTTTTATATTTAAAGAATGATGCATAAAAATGCCATGATCACATTATTGAGGGATAACATGCTGTTCCTTCTTTTCTTAGCAAATGTGTACTTATAAACGTTTTCCTTCTCTGGCTTAAAATAAGTAATTTAGCACTGATTACTTGAAACATTTTAATGGCTATTACACTTTTTTGAAAAAAAATTAACAATGTGTTACATGCATCTTTGGAAACTCTATCTAGATATTCTATAGAAAATATGCCCAGAAATCAGCATTTGAGAATTTTCAGCTAGCAAATGCAGAAAGGGAGTGTATATTATAAAAGTGAACATTCTGGGTAAATGTGCCTTCTCTTTCTACAGTGTATTGACACAAAATTGGTAGGTATCTGCACTGTATTGACACAAAATTTGGGGGCTGACCAAGAACAGCCCCCAAAAGGATATACTGGCCCATTTAGCATCTCTGAGTTAAGACTTATTCTCTGAATATTTTTCCATTATGGGGTACATTATTCCCCAGTGTAAGACATGGAATGAGTATTAAACTATCTGTTATCTGGTACTTTTCATTTATCCTCAAAGAAAATTTTCTCTATAAATATTTCTACCAGCATTTATTATGAATTACAGATTCAAGTCAATTTCTTCATTTTCCTATAGTCTATCTCTAGTCTTAATGACTTTAAACACAATGTTTTGGAGCATATAATGGAAATCAGATTCAATACATTTGTGTATAATATAATTCACATAGCAGATAATATAATTCATATAGTCCAGAGACTATAATCCTTAAGAAAGCATGTTCAAAGAGAAACAAAGATTCAAAGGTAGACAGCACTCCACAGACACCCAAACATTAATCCTCTGATTTTTAGCACCAAAGTCCTATCCACAGCATTTGGTCCAATAACATTATAGAAATTTGAATATGATCAGCATTCCTCTTTTGGAGGGTAACTAAAATGAAAAACAGTAAATAAGAGGGGCATATAAAAATCTCCTAAACACTACCAAATTTTTAAATGAACATTATTTAGCAATGTTTTCAAAGAAATGTCATGAAAATTGTGTGCCAAAAGAAACAGAATACATTTGCAAAATTCAAATCTTTATTAATTACTTTAAATAGTATAGATTTCTGTTCTACTTAAATTCATAATTCTCCATACATATCAATATAAACATTACTTGAGTCCATTCCTATGATTCACATTAGTTGCTTCACAGAGTTGGCATAAAACAAGAACAATGCTTTCTGCTACATTTTTGTTTTCTGTTTTGAGATTTTGATTTTGATATTTTTTCTCATAGTGACAAGAAAGGTCTTTGATAAAATGACCAAGACTCACATAAATTACATGACACATCCCCTACAGGCTCCAGATACTATTTTAGTTATCTAAAAATATTTAATTGACATTTTAAAAAATCTGTGTGGCCCCCGCCACTCAACTTTTCCCGCAGGCCTGAGACCAGGCCTGCTCCATGCAGGCAGACCCAGCCAGGAGGAGCGCAGAGGACCAATTGCTCGACCTTCCCCAGTGCTCCACCTTCCCCACAGGCCCAAGCACCGCATTATCAAGCACCTTTCAGGCAACAGACTACTGAAAAATAGGAGGTTTGAACAGTACAGTATAATTTTATTGCAGAACTTTTTAAAAATAGTATTATGATCATTTCTATTATACCTACTAATTTCCCACTTTTTCTTTTATTAATATTCTTATCACTCTATCATCCTCTTATTTATCTGTTTCCTTGATGACTCTCTCTTTTCTCATGCTGACAACCTATTTCTTTTAATCCCGCTTTCACTATTCCTATGACATAGTACCTCTATAGACTCACTTCCTATCTCATTAACGTTATATTCTACACCCCTCCTCATCCTCTTTTTCCACCACTTGAAATTGTGTTCCATATTTCAAATCTATTGGTTTTGCTTTAGATAATAAGGTGAACCCATCTTTGTATATTATGACAGCAGTTAATATCTAAATAGGGTATATATGGATTAAGGACACATATTGCTTATATGGTGTGTTGCTAATATTAATCTCTTCAAGGTGAGGTATTGAAAATCTGCAGGGACATGATAAGTCTTTAAAGGAAAACTGCAATACCTCTGATTTGCACTGCTAGAGGGGAAGATACATGAACAACATGAGAAAACAAGGGAAAAAAGTGTCCCAAAGAAACCTAGATGCTATATCAATAGAACCCAATGGTAACATGGTAGAAGGAATGTCAAAAAGGGAGTTCAGAATGTACATGATTAAAATGATCTGAGAAGCAAACAATGTGAAAGAGAACAAATGCAGGCTATGAAAAATCAGCTAATAGAGCAATTGCAGAAAGCAAAAAATCATTTCAATAAAGAGATAGAAGTTCTGAAAAAAACAAACAAACAGAAATTCTTGAAATGAAGGAAACAAAAAAACAAATTAAAACATCAATGGAAAGCATAACTAACAGGCTAGATCACTTGGAAGACAGAACCTCAGACAATGAAGACAAAATATTTAATCTTGAAAACAAACTCAACCAAATAGAGAAGATGGTAAGGAATCCTGAACAGAACCTCCAAGAAATATGGGACATATGAAAAGACCAAATTTAGGAATTATTGGGATTAAGGAAGGCACAGAGATACAAACCAAAGGAATGAATAATCTGTTCAATGAAATACTATCAGAAAATTTCTCATATCTGAAGAATGAAATGGAAAATCAAATGCAAGAAGCTTACAGGACACCAAATGCACAAAATTGCAATAGATCCACACTGAGGCACATTATAATGAAAATCCCTAACATACAAAATAAAGACAGAATTTTAAAGGCTGTGAGAGAAAAGCATCAGATTACATATAAGGGGAAACCAATACAAATATCAGCAGATTTCTCAGTCCAACCCTAATAGCAAGAAGGCCCTGGAACGACATATTTCAAGCTCTGAAATAAAATGGTTGCCAACCAGGAATCTTATACCCAGCAAAACTTACCTTTAGATTTGATGATGAAATTAAACCCTTCCATGATAAACAAAAGCTAAAAGAATTCACAAATAGAAAGCCTGCACTACAGAACATTCTCAGAAAGTATTCCAAGAGGAAGAAATGAAAAACAACAATGTAAGTCAGCAAAGGGAGGAATTACCCTAAAGGAATAGCCAATTAAAGGAGACACCAAGTTAAGAGCCAAAAATAAGTCAAAATGACTGGGAATACAGTAATAACCCTGAATGTTAA
>JAJEJO010000650.1:365865-380178 GCA_020662805.1 Glaucomys volans
CATCATTCTAAATGGAGAGAAACTGAAAGCAATCCCTCTGAAAACTGGAACAAGGCAGGGATGCCCTCTTTCACTGCTTCTATTCAACATCGTCCTTGAAATTCTAGCCAAAACAATTAGACAGACTGAAGAGATAAAAGGGATTAGAATAGGAAAAGAGGAACTTAAGCTATCACTATTTGCAGATGATATGATTCTATAATTAGAGGAGCCAAAAAATTCCACCAGAAAACTTCTAGAACTCATAAATGAATTCAGCAAAGGATATAAAATCAATACTCATAAATCTAATGCATTCTTATTCAGAAGTGATGAATCCTCTGAAAGAGAAATTAAGAAAACTACCCCATTCACAATAGCCCCCCCCAAAATAAAATACCTGGGAGACAATTTAACAAAAGAGGTGAAAGACCTCTACAATGAGAACAACAGAACTCTAAAGAAAGAAATTAAAGAAAACCTTAGAAGATGGAAAGATCTCCCATGTTCTCGGATAGGCAGAATTAATATTGTCAAATTGGCCATACTACCAAAAGCACTATACAAATTCACTGCAATTCCAATTAAAATCCCAATAATAGACCTCATAGAAATAGAGCAAGCAATCATGAAATTCATTTGGAGGAATAAGAGACCCAGAATTACTAAAGCAATTCTTAGCAAGAAGAATGAAGCAGGGAGTATCACAATACCAGACCTTCAACTATACTACAGAGCAATAGTAACAAAAACAGCATGGTATTGGTACCAAAATAGACAGGTAGATCAATGGTACAGAATAGAGGACACAGAGACAAACTCACACAAATACAGTTATCTCTTACTTGACAAAGGAGTCAAAAACATATAATGGGTAAAAGATAGGCTCTTCAACAAACGGTGCTGGGAAAACTGGAAATCCATATGCAGCAAATTGAAACCAAACCCCTATCTCTCACCCTGCACAAAACTCAACTCAAAATGGATCAAGGACCTAGGAATTAGACCAGAGACCCTGCACCTAATAGAAGAAAAAGTAGGTCCAAATCTTCATTTTATCTGCCTAGGACCAGACTTCCTTAATTCTAGCCAAAGCAATCAGAAATAAAAGCACAAGAAATAAAAGCAGGAATCAATAATTGGGATAGATTCAAACTAAAAAACTTTTTTTCAGCAAAGGAAATAATCAGCAATGTGAAGAGAGAGCCTACAGAGTGGGAGAAAATCTTTGCCACACACTTCAGATAGAGCACTAATCTCCAAAATATATTAATAACTCAAAAAACTTTACACCGAGAATACAAATAACCCAATCAATAAATGCAGACACTTCACAGAAGAGGATCTACAAGCAATCAACAGATATATGAAAAATGTTCAACATCTCTAGTAATAAGAGAAATGCAAATCAAAACTACCTTAAGATATCACCTCACCCCAATTAGAATGCCTGCTATCAAGAATACAAGCAACAATAGGTGTTGGCAAGGATGTGGGGGAAAAAGTACATTGCTGGTGGTGTTGCAAATTAGTGCAGCCACTCTGGAAAGTAGTGTAGATTCCTCAGAAAACTTGGAATGGAACCACCATTTGACCCAGCTATCCCACTCCTTGGCCTATACCCAAAGGACTTAAAATCAGCATACTACAGTGATGCAGCCACATCAATGTTTATAGCAGCCCAATTCACTATAGCTAGATTGTGGAACCAACCTAGATGCCCTTCAATAGATAAATGGATAAAGAAACTGTGGTTTGTATACCCAATGGAATATTACTCAGCCACAAAGAATAATAAAATTATCACATTTACAGGTAAATGGATGGAATTGGAGAAGATCATGTTAAATGAAATAAGTCAATCCCAAAAAACAAAGGCTGAATGATTTCTCTTATAAGTGATGACACATCGTAGGGGTGGGGGAGGTATGGGAAGAATGGAGAAAGGATGGATTGTTTAGAGGAAACTGAGGGGTGGGGAGGAGGTAGGGAAGGAAAGATAATAGAATGAGACAAACATATTTACCCTAGGTATATGTATGAATAGGCAAACTGTATGATTATACTTCATGTACACCCAGAAAAATGATGGTTGTACTCCATTTTTGTATAATGAACTAAAATAAAATTTAGAAAAATTAAAAAAAAATTGTGATTTGATACATGGGATGTATATAAATTTAACTTCTTTCTACTTTTAACCTCCCCTTCCCACATGAATAAAATTACCAGATGCATGTGTAATTTTTCATATGATGGATTGGATTAATTTTTCAGATTGGCTTCATTGACATAAAGAGATTGGGGGAAGACACAAAGAATCACCCTAAATCAGGCAGATAGGGTCCAGTGCCAGTATATCCTGTGTGAATCTAGCTCAGGCCGAGTCATCAGATTAATATTTGTGAAAGAAAAACATGTATCTCTTGAAAGTCATTGAATATGATTCAGTAATTGTGCAGTATTGTTGCAGCAATATGTGAGTAATAAACTGTGACTAATCCAGGCCTATTATTTTTGAGTTTATATTGGAATATTTAGAAAATAGTTTGTGCATGATTTAAAAATTCACTAGCATATTAGTTTTTTTGAATGCAGAGTGATGAAATGGTGTTTCAATTCTAAAAATTAATCAAAACAACATACATAGATTCTTTGAATTTCTATGAAATTCTCCAAAGTGAATGAGAAATGATCAAATATATGCATGTAGAACTTTTAAAGGGTCTGGATGCACTGAACTATTTTGACATCAGAGGTTAATTGATGACCATTCAACCCAGACATGTGGATTTTTAAATCACTGCCTTTTAATCATTGCCTCCTGGTGACCATCTCCCTATGTGGTGGCTAGACACAGCCTACTCAGTTGGCCTCTGTGGCACAGACTCACCTCAGGACAGAACAGTTGACAATAGTCACTCCCCTCTCCATCACAGAGCAAATCCTATAGGACTCATGCCTGCTTTCTTAAACTCAGTCAATTAGAACTCCCCCCCAAGAAAATAGTTTGAATAATGCCTGGGCCCCGAATAAAGGTGTGGTCCTACAAATCCTCTCTCTCTTGCTCCTCACCCACTGGTGCTGTGTGCATCTCCTGGACTGTTTCCCTTTCCCATTGGCCATAGGAAACTTGATGCCCTCTTCGGTTATTCCCCCTCCCCCACCTTTTTTTTTCACTGCCTTCCTTGTGTCTCACTTGACCAACAATCCAGGACCTAACTCTCCTCTCTGTCAGGGTTCTTCTAGAGAATGGCCATTTGGTAGGAATAAACTGAGCACAGGTCAGACAAGAATCACAAGGATGTCTGCCAGTATGAGCAAATGTTTTGTGAGAGGGACACCTCGGTATGAGTAAGACGCTTGTCATTAGATCATACACCATGATACAGAAATGTCCCATGAGAGGCATATGGAAAACATCCAGAAACAAATCCCCTTGAACCCTGTCAGGGCAGGGCTAGAATCTGTACCCACTCTCCAGAGAGAGAACTCAAGACCAAATTGAGGAAAGTCACAACAGGACTTTGGGAAAGAGTTTAGTATTTTCCCAGGACCAGCTTCATGATCATAAGGCTTGTGTCTTCACACAGGTCCTTGCACTTAGAAAAGACCCACTCTTGCTTTGTTAATGCTCTTTAGTCACTATTTCTGAATTCTTAATGATTTTATCTTTGAACTTGTGTTTTATGAATGAAGACTGATTGGACAATAGATCATTCATGTGAACAGAGAAGATCCTGCAATATGCATATCCACCATTCCTCATCATCCTATTCACATGTAGAGTTCAAAATGCCTTATTATGACAAAATTTCAGAAAGCTCAAGATACATGGGAGTTCAGTGAGACTTAAAGCAAATACCAGGTTAGGTGCCACATCTATGACTGAGTAAGGAGGGTCAGTGATATACCCCAGAGTCTCACATCCCATTCAGAACAGTACTTGCTTGGAACACTGCCCAAGGTCCAGAGCACTCTAAGGCACATAAATAATAAAAGGGCCCCCACAAATCCTTTTTTTTACTCATCTTTTTTTCCCCTTAGGCAACCATTTGGGCTGAAAGAGATAACTTACAAGAAATAGTAAAAGACAACAACCAGTTATTTTTCCTTTCAGTCTGTTCCAACTTTACAAGAGCCAAAAGTAGAGAATATTCATAGAATGTGCAAACATCAAGAAGTAGAGTATAAGCAGTTTAGTTAGATTTATGCAGTTTTTCCCTGTTCAAAATGCATATTTATCTGAGAACCACAAAATATAAACTGTGTGACTTTGGTGATTTTAAAACTGTCATTGCACAATATAATGATGAAAAAGTCATTCTAATGACTTAAAATTTTATATTTTCTTTACCTAAAATGACAGTAAGCAGCAAATTAAAAACAACAACAACAAAAACAACCACCACACAATGACAATTTGAGAGATAGATCATGGAAGAATGGGAAAAAAATGTTATGTTTGTTACTTTAAGAGCAGTTTTCCCCTGCTTATCTAATAAGGAGGCCACATTCTCATTTTACATTAGACACTGCAAACTAAGTAGCAGGCCTTCCACTTGATCAATCATTCTAAGTTTTGGGGGACCATAATATGACAGTGGCTAGTAATATGAATTTTGGGTTGTTAAGCATAGTTCATCCAGTTATTAAGAGTTAAAGGAGTCACTGAAATGGAAATCAGGTTAAGTCTAGATTTTCTGTAGCTGTTCTAAATACACTAGTTTATTTATACATAATTATTTTCTCAATAGGCATGTGAAAATGAGTGGTAGATTATATGTTACAATATTAATATTATATTTTTGACATCTATTTTGCATAAAATATTTCCCACACTGCAGACAGCTTTGTGTATTTTAATTTATGCCACACATAGATACTGTCAAGCTGTTATTGTCAACATTTCATGTTTGCAATAGAAATGATCTACTTGTCTGTGCTTAGAACAGTTATACAACCTTGCTGAAATTACCAATATCTATAAAGGGCATGTGAAATTAACAGGACATCAAGGAGCAAGGTAAGGGAGAGAGGAGTGAGCTTTACATAATGTTCTTAAGATATCCAATATAAACATACAGATTCTTTTTGCCTTTCTAAATATTTTTATAAATATTTATTGCACTAATGTGTGTGTGCCAATTTTCTTTACCCATTTGTACATACTAGCCTTCATTTTATACCACATCGTTTAAAATGTTTGTGTGATCATAGTCGAATTAAATTATCTCAAATTCATTGTTTATCATCAGATTAAGGCTTTCCATGCTTTGCCTTTCTCTATTTTCATCCATCGCTTTATGTTTTCAACTATTTTTATTTGGTCTTTTACCATTTACAAAATAAAATCCTTAAAAATTTTGAATTGGAATTCAGATGATTTACTTTAAATGGGTTTTGGCCTTAGTCAACATCTGAGCCACTTTGCTAAGGTGGGATTTTTTATTCTTTGATTCAACACTGTTTCCATGGATTTGTTTGACAGAGATAGCTTTCAATCAATCAAGTTCATATCAGATGTTAGACATCAGAAGGCATACAGGAACTACAGGGATGACAGCACTTTAACTGACTTCAAGAGACACTAATTAACTGATTTGACTGGAAATGTTGCTATGATGTGACATGATCCATGGTTTTAAATAAAACATTTATTTCAGATATTTCATGGAAAAATCAATTTGATGTAATGGTCACAATACCTACATGTGTGCAGCTGACGATGTAGCAAATTGCTTTCCATTTTTGTGTCAACATGTTTTGTGTTTACATAATTATTTTAATACAATGAAAATCATTTCAAACAACAAACTGTGAGACTACATAAGTAAAACAAGTCTGTGAAGATAAATGTTTGGATAAATATGAATGACTTTATTATGGAATTTTGTGTCAAATATAGTGGATAATTTAATAGCTTTGGTTTCTTTTAATGGCTTCATCAAAACTTAGCAAGCTCTCAAACAACATTTAAGAAATTTTAAAATAGCCAAAATCAATGAAGTGACACTGGAGTTTGTGAACTTCAAATGGTAACATGTCATGTGTTAACTACAGGACACGAAACCAAGCTTTCAAAATGTATTTTGTGTTATGTGTAGTGACAAGCAGTAAGTAGCATCACATTTCTTCCCACCAACATGTCAGTAACGTTGACTTGAGTTAATGGTAATGTCTTCACCAAGTTTGTAAGTTTCTGTTTAGAAATCGTTAAGGAGAAGTGTGCACCACTACATGGGCAGCACACCCTCACACAGATGGTGAGACATATGGTGTTGCTGGAGTTGTCACTCCCAGGATGGCACGTGCTGCAGCACATGATGGAATGAGCACACTATACAGTTCCTTGTCCTTGGCAGAAAAAGGAAAAAATCACCACCAGGATTTCATACTGATTTTACTAACTAGATTCTACAAAAATCTAAAATTCTCACATAATTATTTAACCAAGTAGGAGTGTGCACTAAACATTTCAGACTAAAAATGTCTGAAGGAGTTTGTCAGATGAAAAGGTTCAGTGGATTCAATAGTGGTTTTGTTTGGTGTTTAGGATATGACATTAAGGGAATTCAGGGATTTTATGTCTTCATGTGAAAATGATTTTGATTTAATGTAGATAGAATGTTTTACTATCTCTTTTCAAGCTAAGATGAAGTTAAAGATAATTAGAATTAAGGAGTTCAATTCCACAAAATTTAAACAGAGGACTTTCCTTGCTTCTTCAAGCCTTTTTTTTTTTTTTTTTTTTTTTTTTGTGATATCTAGCAATATGAAATAAATTTCTAATCTTTATGTATTATTTTTCTTTAATTTCTTTGTAAACAAAAACTTATGCATACAAAGGTGCATTAAATTACTATATAAAATAAGAGAATGGGTGATGCTATGATTAAATGTTTCAGGGAAAACTGAAAAAAGTAAGAATCTTAAAAGAGGCACATTACTAATGCCTGCCTTGACATAACAAAGAAACAGATTCTGGCTTTGTAAAACTGATGGTCCCAGGTTCTTTGAGCATAGATTGATTACTGAAAAATAAGCACAAACAATTCAAGGATATTTTTTACTGAAAATTTATTCATGTTATACTTTTACTTGTTGCTAACAATACAGAATAGATAATGTATTTATTTTCCCTAATTTGTTGTTAGGAACTGCATTTTGACAAAGGAATGATTTAAGGAGTGAGTACTCGTTGAATGCCATTAATAAAACTGTAACTTGAAAGAAAAATATATCATCTTTATTTTATGATACTACAAGATGAGAGTTGTGTTCTGTAATAATTTTATTCTTTATTATTTCTTCATTTATTATTATTTATTACTTTAGTCTTTCCTTTAAACCAAATTGGGAAAAAAGTGAATTGAATAAAATCCATTCAAAGAACAAGAAATATATTTGAAAACTGTTTCTTATGAAATTGATCTCCACAGCACCAAAGCAACTTTACATAGGAGAGTGCATGTGTTTTACATTTATTTTAATACTCAGGTTTCTTACTCAAATAACTTACCCTGTTATGAACTATAAGGACAATGATTAATAATGCATAATCCAGAAACCTCATATTTCAACATATTTGTTCTGAGGATAATTCCACCAAAAAAGTGCCATGTGGTAAACAAATAGACTATAAAAATTTATGAGACAACCTATGATTCAGAGGATTTTTCAGAATTTAAAAATTATATGTCTTCTTCTGTGAAGTGTCTGTTCAGTTTATTTATTTTTAATTTATTGATTGGGTTATGTGTTTTTTTGTGTGGGTTTTTTTGAATTCTTTATATATCTTAAAGATTAATACTCTATTTTAAGGTGCAGGTGGTGAAGATTTTTTCCCATTATGTAGGGTCTATCTTAATTATTGATTGTTGCCTTTGCTGTGAAGAAGCTTTTTAGTTGGATTCCATCCCAAACATCTCCATCAATTAGAGAAACGTGAATCAAAACTACATTGAGATTCCATCTCATTCCAGTCAGAATGGAAATTATCAAGAATACAAGCAACAGTAAATATTGGCAAGGACATGGGGGAAAAGGTACACTCATACATTGCTGGTGGGACTCCAAATTGGTGAAATCTCTATGGAAAGCTGTATGGAGATTCCTTAGAAAACTTGCAATGAAACCAACATTTGACAGTCATCCCACTTCTCAGTTTATATCCAAAGGACTTAAAATCAGCATGCTACAATGATACAGCCACATCAGTGTTTATAGCAACTCAATTCACAATAGCTAAACTGTGGAACCAACCTAGGTGCCCTTCAACAGATGAATGGTTAAAGAAAATGTTCTAAACATACACAAAATGTAATATTACTCAGTCTTAAAAATGAAATTATGGTACTTTCCAGTACATGGATGGAACTGGAGAATATTATGCTAAGCAAATAAGACAATCCCAAAGAACCAAAGGCCGAATGTTTTTTTTTTTTTTTTTGATATGTGGATGCTAATTTACAACAGGGGGAAGGGAGAATAGAGGTACTTTGGAGAAGACTGAGGGGAGTGAAGGGAAGTGAGGAGGTTATGGGGGTAGGAATGATAGTAGAATGAATCAGACATTATTTCCCTATGTGTATATATGATTACATGACCTGTGTAACTCTACATCATGTACAACCAGACAAATGAGAAGTTATACTCCATTTATGTATGATGGGTCAAAATACATTTTAATGTCATGTATAACTAATTGGAACAAACAAAAATATATTAAAAATATATTTGGTTTACATTGATTAGGAAACTGAATTAACTCTGGTTATTCTGGGTAATGATCTTTGATTATTGTCTTTAAGTAGCATTTTAAGGCATAAAAATTTTTTTAAAATATGCACAGGAATGTCTGAAAAATAAGAACTTGAAAGATAACCTGCTATAGAGGACCAAATTATACAACTTGAAATTTAACAACAAGGAATTAAAATTTAGTATAAAAATAATCCATAATTGGTGAAAGCTGTTTTAACAGCAGGTGAGAGGAAGGGAAGGAAAAAGTAGAACTTGGAAGTTTTATTTGAGAACAAACTCAGGGAGTACAAGTAATAAAGAGTTTAAAAGGTATTTCACAGACCGATGGTAGCAACTGAACCAAGGACAGAACATAACACTAGTCACAACTGATCAAAGCACATGTTACACATTGTGTGTAGTTTAGCATCTATTAAGGGGCCATGGAGGATTTAGAATGCTCATGAACAAAAAGTACAGTGAGGAGAGAAAAGTATATGATAGTTGAACATTAGGGAAAAGACTGTAATAAGGAAAAGTTGATACACAGTGAACAGACTGAAATTCCATATCCTGTATTCTAACCACATGGAAGGTTGCAGATATTCTGAAATTTCCTGCGTTTGCTATTGTCTCTCCCTCAGTTGACAATATCACATTTTTTATTTTAGCAATTAATTAAGATTCCAATGATGCTTTAAGGTTCAACTTGAAACATTCTTAGGCAATTGCTTCTTTGCAGGGGTGTGTCCCTCTCCTTTATTCTCCTAGAGAATCTGAAATACTGGGATCACATTCTTCTTCATAGTATACTATCTTAGAAGTTCATTTCATGCTAAAAGAAGTGGTAAAATGTGTCTTTTCCAAGCTTTTAAGCTCCACAGTTTATAACATAATCTCATATTTCCTCAGCAGAAATATTATGTTCCATATTTTTTAATATTTAATTCAAAATAAAGTTATTCATATTTCTTTGTATTGAATGGAACATACACATACTGAAAAGCAGAGATGGTATGCATGCTTAAACTACTGGAATAAAATGCTTGAAGTGGTAAAGTTAGATGTTTAGAAAGTTAATTATTGATCAAAGAACACAAGTACTTATTCATGAATAGATAAAAATGTATAATTAACATTTGTAAAAATACTTTGAAATAAATTACACATTTCCAGAAGGATATAGTTCAAATAATCATAGCAGCTGGAGGTTAAATCCCCTTTTGCAATAATAAGGAATAAACTTTTAAAAAATATATATCTGATTTTGATGTCTTTAATGAATTTGCATTTTCCTAAAATCAACAATAAAAATAAAATGGGATTGATAATATTCAATAGTTTGACCATAACAAGTTACTTGTATTCCACACGTTTGACAGACATTTTTTTACTCCAAAATGTATGAGAAAACAGACTTTTTATGACATATTATTTACCAAATATACAAGTAGTAAATATTTACATATGTGCTAATTACATTTTATTTTTCCTGTTTTAGTATTAATTTACCATATTTCATTTTGAATTAAAAATAGCTTAGCAAAAGTGGTCTCTCTGGCAGAGAGCACTGGCCTGCCACCGCCTGAGTCCCCAGCGAGGAGCATAGGCCTGCCCCCTGGGAGCTCCAGCTCCAGGCACAGGTCTGCAAATTGAGTCACCAGTGTGGAGTCACCAATGCCATCAAGCCCAGCGTCTCCAGCACTGAGCACAGGTCTGCACCACCCCCCACCTCGGTCTAGTGCCCAGGCCCACACCCTGGCCCGGAGGGTAGCGCCCATGCTGCAACTGACCATCTATCAACTCTGGGTGGCCTTTGTCCAGAAACATTAATTATTCCCAACCTGAAGGTAGTGGGACAGCACCCTTCTTGGGTCACCACTTGATCAAGTACCTCTCAGGCATCAGACCATTGTAAAATAGAACGTTTGAACAGTACAGTATAATTTTATTGCTGAATGTTTTTAAAGTAGTTGTATTATTATGATTATTCCTATTATACCTACTATATTCCTACCTTTTTCTTTTATTAATATTCTTATCTCTCTATCTTCCTCTTATATATCCATTTCCTTGGAGAATCTCTTTTTATCTCATGCTAACAACCTATTTCTTTTAATTCCATTTCTACTATTCCTACAACATAGTGTATCTATAGATTCAGTTCCAATCTCATTAATGTTATGTCCTATACCCCTCCTCATCCTCTCTGTCCAACATTAGAAATTGCAGCCCTTATTGCAAACTTATGCTGTAAATAATAATTTGAACTCATCTTTGTTTATTAAGACAACACTGTTGATATCTTAATAGAGACTATTTAGATTAAGGATGCATATTGTTTATATGGTGAACTGCTAATATTGATCTCTCACTTCAAGGTGAGGTATTGGAAATCAGCAGGAACACTATAAGTCTTTAAGGGGAAACTGCAATACCTAGGATTCGCACTACTAGTGGGGAAGATACAGTAGCAACATGAGAAAACATGGGAAAAAGTGTCCCAAACAAACCTAGACACTATACCAAAAGAACCCAATGACAACATGACAGAGCAATGTCAGAAAGGGAGTTCGGAATGTACATAATTAAAATGATCTGAGAAGCAAATGAAGAGACACAAGAGCAAATGCAGGCAATGCTAAAAGAGCAACTGCAGGAAGCAAAAGATCATTTCTATAAAGAGACAGAGATTCTGAAAACAAAACAAAACAAAACAAAAAACCAGAAATCCTTGAAATGAAGGAAACAATAAACCAAATTAAAAAGTCAATAGAAAGCTTAATCAACAGGCCAGGTCACTTGGAAGACAGAACCTGAGACCATGAAGAAAAAATATTTAATCTTGAAAACAAACTCAACCAAACAGAAAAGAAGGTAAGGGATCATGAACAGAACCTCCAAGAATTATGGGATATCATGAAAAGACCAAATTTAAGAGTTATTGGGATGAGGAAGGCACAGAGATACAAACCAAAGGAATGAATATTCTGTTCAATGAAATAATATCAGAAAATTTCCCAAATCTGAAGAATGAAATGGGAAATCAAATTCAAGAGGCTTATAGGACATCAAATGCACAAAATCACAACAGATCCACACCCAGGCACATTTTAATAAAAATACCTAACATACAAAACAAAGATAGAATTTTAAAGACTGTAAGAGAAAAGCATCAGATTACATACAGGGGGAAACCAATATGAATATCAGCAGATTTCTTAGTCCAGACCCTAAAAGCAAGAAGGGTGTAGACCAACATATTTCAAGTGCAGAAAGAAAATGGATGCCAACCAAGAACCTTATACCCAGCAAAACTTACCTTCAGATTTGATGATGAAATTAAATCCTTCCATGATAAACAAAAGCTAAAAGAATTCACAAATAGAGCCTGCACTCCAGAACATCCTCAGCAAAATACTCCAAGAGGAAGAAAGGAAAAACAACAATGTAAGTCAGCACAGAGAGTAATTACCCTAAAGGATTAAAAAGAAAGACCCAACAATATGCTGCCTTCAAGAGACTCATCTCATAGAAAAACATGCCCACAGACTAATGGTGAAAGGTTGGGAAAAAACATACCAAGAACAGGGACTCAGTAAAAAAGCAGGGGTTTCCATCCTCATTTTAGATAAAGCAGACTTCAAGTCAAAGTTAGTCAGAAGGGATAAAGAAGGACATTTCATACTGTTTAAGGGAAGCATAAATCAGCAAGACATAACAATCCTAAATATTTATGCCCCAAACAATAACTCATCCATGTACTTCGAACAGATCCTTCTCAATTCCAGGAACCAAATAGACCATAACAAAATAATACTGGGTGACTTTAACACTTCTCTCTCACTGTTGGCCAGATCTTCGAAGCAAAAATGGAACAAAGAAACCATAGAACTCAATAACACAATCACTAACTTAGACTTAACAGACATATATAGAATATTCCATCCATCATTAGGTGAATACACTTTCTTCTCAGCAGCTGATGGATTCTTCTCTAAAATAGACCATATGTTATGCCACAAATCTACTCTTAGCAAATACAAAACCATAAAGATACTACCTTATATTCTATCAGATCATAATGGAAGGAAATTAGAAATCAATGATAAAGGTAAAAACAGAAACTTCTCCAACACCTGGAGATTACATAATATGCTATTGAATGATGCCTGGATAACAAAAGACATTAAGGGGGAAATAAAAAATTCTTATAGGTCAATGAGAACAAAGACACAACATATCGAAATCTCTGGGATACTATGAAAGCAGTGCTAAGAGGAAAATTCATTTCATGGCACGCATTCAATAAAAAAATGAAAAGTGAACAAATCAATGACCTCACATTAAAGCTCAAAGCCCTAGAAAAAGAGTAACAGTTCATCACCAAAAGTAGTAGAAGACAGGAAATAATTAAAATCAGAGTGGAAATCAATTAAATTGAAACAAAAGAAGTAATTCAAAAAATCAACAAAACAAAAAGTTGATTCTTTGAAAAAATACACAAAATTGATAAACCCTTAACCACGCTAACGAAGAGAAGGAAAGAAAAATCTCAAATTGCTAAAATTCGTGATGAAAACGGAAATATTACAACAGATACTATTGAAATACAAAACATAATTAGAAGCTATTTTGAAAATTTATACTCCAATAAAATAGAAAATCTTGAAGACATTAACAGGTACTTAGAGGCATATGAACTACTCAAACTGAATCAGGAGGACATTCACAATATAAATAGATCAATTTCAAGCAATGAAATAGAAGAAATCATCAAAGACCTACCAACAAAGAAAAGTCTAGGACTAGATGGAGTCACTGCCAAGTTCTACAGGACCTTCAAAGAAGAGCTCATTCCAATACTCCTCAATGTATTCCATGATTTAGAGGAGGAGGGAACCCTTCTAAACTCATTCTATGAAACTAATATCAACCTGATACCAAAACCAGACAAAGACACATCAAGGAAAGAAAATTTCAGAACAATATCTGTAATGAACATATATGCAAAATTTCTTAACAAAATTTTAGTGAATTGCATACAAAGGCATATTAAAAACATGATGCACCATGATCAAGTGGGTTTCATCCCAGGGATGCAAATTTACTTCAGCATCCAGAAATCAATAAATGTAATTCACCACATCAACAGGCTTAAAGTTAAGAACCACACGATTATTTCAATAGATGCAGAAAAAATATTTAATAAAATACAGCACCCCTTCATACTCAAAACACTTCAAAAAATAGGGATAGTAGGAACATTCCTTGCCATTGTAAAGGCTATCTATGCTAAGCCCACAGCTAACATCATTCTAAATGAAGAAAAATTGAAAGCATTCCCCCTGAAAACTGGAACAAGGCAGGGATGTCCTCTTTCACCACTTCTATTCAACATCATCCTTGAAACTCTAGCAAGAGCAATTAGACAGACCATAGAAACTAAAGAGATACGAATAGGAAAAGAAGAGATCAAACTATCCCTTTTTGCTGAAGACATGATTCTATATTTAGAGAAGCTGAAAAATTCCACCAGAAATATTCTGGAACTCATAAATGAATTCAGAAAAGTAGCAGGATATAAAA
>JAJEJO010000651.1:0-41613 GCA_020662805.1 Glaucomys volans
CAAAAAGAAAGAAAGAAAGAATGAAAGAAAGAAAGAAAGAAAGAAAGAAAGAAAGAAAGAAAGAAAGAAAAAAGGTCTTTGAGTCATTTGTGACCAAAGAGCATGACTAAGAGATGGCTGTGATTCTGTTTTCCTTGCTCTAATCAAATAGTTTGTAAATCCTGAAGGCAGAACAGAAGTATTTTAGTGCTTTGTAAAATAAAATATTTTTTCTAAAGAATAGTGCTGTTGTGAAGGCATTTTGAAAGTATAATGTCATGAAGAGTTAGAAATACCATCTGTGGCTATAAGCAAAGAGCCAACCCAACCATTCCCCACTGGACTGGTCCAGCCAAACACCTCAGCTGCCTTACTCCCATCTTCTGCCAACCAACCAAGAGATCAGCATGGAGACAATAGTAGCCATACAAGGGTCATCATAACTAATATCATTAAGGTGGAATTCTAGGAAAAGGTAAAGTATATGTTACAAAGTTGTGTGATAAAGTAAACATAACTGCAAAAATCGAGGCTTTCAGTAAGTAAACTACTATAGATTATGTTCTTTACTTCAATAAAATGTGTACTATAGATTATGTTCTTTACTTCAATAAAATGTGTACTACTATCCTCAAAACAAGATATCAGACGAGGGAAAACTTTCTCACTAGGCATTAATGTCTGCATTGTTGCCACTTCTTACATGTAAATTTTATACTTAGTTACCTCTTACAATTCATTCTTTCTAGTTTTTTTCAATCCTACATTCTAGAATTGAAGTTTAAATTGTGATGATGATGACTTAGGGCTTTATGAGATGCCATGTTCCTGACATGATATGATTTTTTTTTTTGTATTTACCTGAGAAAAATGAATTTGCCTCATGGATGCACACAAAGTATTTGAACCCAGCTTATGATCTGAATCCCTTGGGGCACTTTTCTTGCATGTTTCTTTCCCTCAACACAGGGTGAACAGCAGGGGTTCCTTTTCTTTCTTTCCAAATATAGAGGAGGAGGGCAAGTGGGATATTGTGACACCACTCTTCACTGATGTAATATTGAGTCCCCTGTCTTTGGATTTCTGGATGTTCAACAACAATGTGCAAAGTCATCTCATGTTTTCTCTACCTGTGTGTCTGCAGTCCCTGTGTGTGCACACATGTACACATGTGTAGTGTGTCATGATGCAGTTAATTGTTTTGTAGGTCTTGAAGTTTACACCCACACTTTACAGTCTTGGTAAAGACTAATCTTAAAGCTAATTCTTGTCCTTGTTAAGAAAATTATATCTTGTGTAAAGACTCCATCAGAACAATCACTGCAGTTACACCTTCTGACCAAAATGCTGAGAGACTCAACTATGAACCAGAATGGAGGCTTAACACATTAAAAGTGTGGCAGGCAGAAGCCTAGTGAACCAGACTTGAGGTAAGATGCAAAACTGAGACAGCATTTATTTAATGTAGGAAAACAGTTGAAAATGTCCATGTATAATTTTCAGCCATAGAATTGACTCCAGAAAGAGGTATATATCTGTTAAGACCACGAAATGACTTAGGTGAAAGTGACCCAACCCCTTAACTAAACCTCGATTTCTCCAGAGTCTTTGACAAACAAGGCTTCAGAAGAGAGCTTAATCAGGACACACACCCTGAACATGACCAGAGGGCCAGAAACAAAGCACTGGGCAGCAATGATGGCATGATGTTGGGGTGGTACAGGACTTTCTCTTGGAGATCCCAGTATGGGCCTGCTCTCTACAGAAAATATCTGTGCTTCAGGTCAATCTTAGCCAGTTTCTAGGCATGAAAACCTATATATCTGAGTCCATTTCATCAAGACTCCATCCTGAAGTGTTCCAAGAAACAGATGCATGCCATCATCATTATCATCACTACCACACTGCTGACACCAAATACTTACTACATGGTAAGCACCAAGTGCTTTTCATGTACTAACTCACTGAATCTTCACAAGAACCTTATGAGGCAGGCACAATTATTAAACACATTTACCGGTGAGGGAAAATTGAGACCCAGAGGTGCTAAGTATCTTAACACAAGGTCACCCAGTTGGGAAATCAAGAAAGCCTGAACTTGAATGTGATGCTTAATCTGTAGATGCTCAGAGTCAAGCAGTAGCCCTTGCTACGTCTACTTCTCTCCTCACTGTGTATTACATTTCATTCTAAAAGTAAGAATTTTTAGGTATTACATTAAGTCAGGGTAGAATTATTTCAAGCCAGTGGAATCAAAAGCAAATGTCTAATAAAATATACATTCCTTCATGAATCAGAAAGGAGCATATGCTGACTGACATAAACCAGCTAATCTCAAGAACTTTTTGTGAAATTCATTTAAAAGTGATTATATGAGTCAGGCATAGTGATGTACACCTGTAATCCCAGCAACTCAGGAGGCTGACTCAGGAGAATCATAAATTTGAGCCTGGGCAAGTTAACAAGACCATGTCTGAAACGGGACTGCAGAAGTAGTTCAGTAGTAAAATGCTCCTAGGTTCAGTCCTTGGTGCCAAAAAATAAAATTTTAATTTAAAAAAATTAAAAATATGAAATAAATGTTACAGAGAACAATAGTTTTCTTCAAGAAAATAAGTCTTGGAACCCATAAACTATAACAAAAGATGAGCAGGAAAGTACCCAAGGTGTTTTTCAGGATTTGAAGAGGAAATCCATATGGCAAATGTACTTATTCAAGGCAACTGTTTAGGCAAAGCCCATGTCAGTTTCAGTCTTTGTGACAAGGCATGGACAACTAGTAGAAGTAGTTAAAGTGTCAACTATGGTACACAATAAAAATCAAAAAGGGGAAAATGTGACAGTCAATGTTTGGACAATTGATTTAAAAAAATATGGATACAATATGGCAGAAGGTGGGAGAAGGTGGCCTCCCCTACAAATGCAATATGCTCAATGAAAGAATGTTTTACATGGGCATGTCAACAGTCAGCCTAATCCGAAAACCCAACCATCAAGTGCCAGATGAGGAGTGCAAAAATGCCAAGAAACATATCAAGAGGTAAAGAGATCCAATTAAAAGAAACTTTCATTTTGTGGCAGATTTATGAAAAGGATTAACATAGAAATCAAGGGCTAATAATGAGAGCATATAAATGACTGTATAAAATGATGATCAGTGATAATAATTGTTCAAGAAAACATGTCTCCTGCCTCTATGTGGCAAATTAATTTCGGCTAATGAATAATTCAAATGCTTAGGCTTAGGATTGACCCTTTGTTTTGGCTATTTCTCAAGCCAAACTAAGCAGGTGGGTATCTGAATAGACTCCCAAACTGACCTGTTCCTTACAGGCAATTTCTTCACTGCTACCATCTGCCTGGGAATTTCTTTCCTTCTCTTCTTTTTTTAATAGCATTTCCTGACATCTTCTGGATTTCCAAGAGAAAGAGGAAGAGCGAGAGTGAAGAAGTAAGAGGATAAAGGGAAGGAGGATCAGGAGAAAGGGAAGTGAGAGAAAAGAAAATTGGAAAGGGGAAGAAAAGAAAGAAAAAGAAAGAAGGAGGCAACATGTGAAAGAATTTTCTCTCCAAATGTTAAGTGCATTAAAGAAAGTTTCACTTGGTTTTTGAAGTGCCCTTGGACTCTCAATAATTAGATCTCACAGAAAATCCTTTTTGTTAAGTTCTCAAAATTTATGAATAAACAAAATAAGCAGTTTCCTAGCTGTTGTGATTTCGGTGGTACTGACTTTAAAAATAACTCTATCTTCTTTCTGGTTTGGAAACTCTATAGACAGCCTTTCCTTAGCTTTCTAATTTGGTAAAATATAAATGTCTCTAGGAGATCAACAATGTCTTTCACATTTTGGTATGAAATGTTATCAGTTACTTAATAGCTGATCAATATCGAGTTACGACTGAACCCAGGGCCTTTTGCATATCAACCAAGTACTGTACCACTGAGCCATACCCCAGCCCTACCAGATATTTTTCTACAAATGATTGAAGAAACAAGGAAAGCCAGGTACAAAGATGCCTAAAGAAAGGCAAGAATGTGACCACTGAGGGAAGTAACCATGTCAATTGTCTTTGTATACATAGCACCATCTATAGGTTGGCCATTCTATGTATGTAGTGTCGGTACATGATTTACTTCTTGGAAATAATCTTCTGTGAGGCATGGTGGATGCAGCATCTACATAAATTTCTAAACAAGGTTCTGCCTTCCCCCACAATATTTTATTTCTGGCTAAGAAATTTATTTTGTTGCTAGAAGAGCAAACCAGATCAGGTGACTTTGTGTGTGTGTACATTGTATTGATGGATGGCTAATGGTTAAGATATTCAAAAATGATCTGCATTACAGATAAGCATATTGAATCACTTATTTAATATTTACTAAGTACCTGTAATAAGTAAAGGAGATGAGGTTCCTAACCTCTTAGTATTTATTCTAGTAAAGAGAGGAAGACAAAAAAGTGTAAATGAATATAAAAACAGAGCTCTTAAAGATTAGTGTATGTTCTATTTTTAAAATATGAATGTGACAGAGAAGAACTTATGGGATGGTAGGTTATTGAGCCAGTCAAACCCAGAAATGCTTCCTGAGAATGAAGTGAGAAGAATGTAGACATGTTTTTATCTGGGGGAGTGTTTCAGGAACAGGGAACAGCAGTTCTAAAGGATTCCAGGCGACTTTTCTGAGAATAGAAAGATGAGTGTGGATTTAACATAGGAGGAGAGTAGTCTTCTTTCTAACACAAGTCTAACAATACAGATTGCTATTGAATTCTCTTGTAAAATTAATATCTAAGAATTAGAAACTGATCTTTCAAACTGTCTGAATTCTAAATCTATCTTTGCTGTTGTTTTCCATGCAGCTGTTTTATGTTTCAGAGATGGTAGTTTCCAGTTCTTTCCCTAATGGACTTTCTCCATAATTACATTAATAAGTTTTTAAACATTTAAGACAGGCTGGCCTTGATGGAATGAGCTTAGGTGGTATCATTTATTCAGACATTACTTGAAGTTAGGAAACAAAAGCAAGAGTATTCTCTCAAAATGTGTTCCTTAGAATTCATATCTGAAACCAGGCACAGTGAACTGTGCCTGCAAACCCAGCAATGCAGGATGCTAAGGCAGGAGGGTACCAGGTTCAAGGTCAGCCTAGGCAACTTAGTAAGACCCTGTCTCAAAAGAAAAAAAGCTGGGGTGGGATGGAGTGTGCTGAGAGTGTTGCTCAGTGATAGAGTACCCCTGGGTTAAATCTCCAGCACCCACCATCTCCCTACACAAAAAGAATTTACATCTGAACTGAGAAGCTTAAGGAGTTGTGGCCTAAGACTTGGACATTAACACATTGATAGCCATCAATATATTAGCATGGATTCACTTTATAGAATGATGTAATCATCACTTTAGAAAGCAAAGAATCGGGCCTTGAAACACTAGAATAAAGAGCTAAGTTTGTTGATAGAGGAGAAAAGCAAAAAATAAAAAAAGAAAAGAAAAGAAAAGAAAGCTCAATACATACTAAGTGATGAAGACAAAGTTAGTTCATGCCCAAGATTCTGGCCATCCTAAACAGTGGTTCTAGTGTATTTTTATATGTAAGAATAAATGTTTCCTTGCCACAATAGGATATGTAAGACTACAAAACAAATGAGCACTTTTCCTTATAAATAACTTATATTTTCGTAGTGATTATATCTAACTGCTGATTGTGTCTTACCAGACTTGGTGCTTTCCTTGGTTTTAGAAGTGATTGCAATGCTAAATACATCACAATGGGAGCTTTAAAATGTAATTTTTTATATTATGGTATCATCTATTTTGATTTGATTATAATCTAATAATAAATCTAATGTGGTTGTAAAACAACTCCTTAAAACTGGTTTTTATGGAAAACCTTCTTTAGTAATGGCACATATTATTCTGAAAGTCTGCCACTGTCAAGGGAAATGATATTCAAATTGGCATATTGTCCTTGGTTGAAAAAAAATCTTTTTGTTTTTTTCAAAAATATCATTTGGAAGAAAAATAGACAAATGATTTTCATTTTATCATGTGGCTCAGAAATAGATTCCAAGGACAAATTGGGTGGGGGAAAGAGAAAGGGAAAAAGAAGGTGGAGGGGGGAAAAAAGAATGAGAAATAGAAAAAAAAATGGAGGAAGACAGAAAAAGAATCCAAATATATTGTTGGAAGTGATTTTATTCAAATAAGTACATAATTTCCCAGATGAATGCTTTGCATATTTTGACACATTTATTTAAAAATTTTAAACTTTACTTTATCATTGCATCTTATAATGTGTAACACTATATAATGAGTCTTTTTCATGCTTTTCTCTTTTGTCTTAAATACAAAGATTCTCTATCAGAACTAGCAAAATTAAAAGTAATTTTCAAAAAATATGAAATTGCACTCAACTATAACTTTATTTTCTTTGTGTATTGGCATAATTGGTCTGTTGCCAACAACTTTTGAGGGACAGACTTCTTTAGTCTGGTACTTGATTTCCCTCTTTTTAATTCCACTATGTCTTCCACAATTCTAACCTCAGATTTTTAAAATAAACTGCCAAGGAAAGTGGAAGATATTTGAGTTTCTTACAGAGTTATGAAGGTATAATCAAGAAGAGGCAGAGATGGCCAGAAGTGACATCACACAGGAATCACTGCCCCTGGAAAGGATTGAATGGGATGGAAACCCAAATCTGCTTCACACTTTCTATACTTATTGCTAGCTCCAATTTAGCATGGCATGGCTTCTGCTCCTGCTTCTTAACCAGGGCTTTCTCTTTTAATGGGCAACCAAGAACTATAGAGTAGAGATCATTGGGGAAGTATGGTCTCACCTGAAAGATGAGTGACCTCTGCCATTTACCTATGTAAAACTCAATGTCTCTGTGCTTCCAGTTTTTTAAACTGAAAGATAAGAGGGAGGGAAGAAGAGTGGGAGGGAGGAAGAGAGAGAAAAAGAAACAACTGCCCTATATGGTTGTGGTGAGACAGAAAAAAAAAGAAACATTTAAATTCAATGCCTAGTGCTTAAAAATTATTAAGTAAATGACAACTATATTACTTAGCGCATAACCTAGATACTTTCCAGATACGGTTTTAAAATATCAACCGAGGTAAAAATTAAATCAAGTAAAACACGTTTTTACACCAGCACAAATAAATGGGCAGGCAATTTCTGCCTTGTGCATAGTTAAGTGGTTCTTTTAAAATCAATCCTGAAAAAAATAAGATTTACAAAGTTTTGGGAACTGGGAGGTAAGAAACATATGAAGGGAAATCACCTTCAAAAGAATCAATCTCTTTTAAGTCCTTCTCCTTAAATGGGGAAACTGAGGCCAGGAAGAGTTTATCACTCGCCCACCCTCAGGGGCGGTGGAGCAGCGGACTTCAGGGCCTCACCTTTTCTACCTTATCTTGACTCCAGGGCCCTTGTCAAGAAAAGTATAGAGTCCTCGGTTCCCCAACCAAATTCAGAAGGCCTCTTGTGTCTCAGGAGTCCCAGTCCAAACCCCAGTCCCCCACCAAAGCCCGGATGTCTTAAAAGTGTCTTGAAACCGTCTTGTGGAGTTCCACTCACAGTGGAAAACCTGCCTAAGCAGCTCCAGGACTGTGCCGATAAGCAAATTAAGGAAATCCAATAGGACGAAATTGGAAAGTTTATGTAGTTGGCCGCGCCGATGGGAGGGTAAAACGCCGCAGGAGGTTTCTTAAGGCGGCTCACGGGGATTTTTTTTTTTTTTTTTTTTTTTAAGGTTCCATCCCAAGGTCTGTGTGAGGAACTCAGTACTCTCCACCCTCATTCAAAAGTTTCAGAAAAGAAATCTAAGTTGCCTCCGTTTGATTCCCAGGACTTCCGCAAATCTCACTGGAGATCAGCAAAATAAACTTCGATTACCGCTCAGATTATCTTTGTCATCATTTACGGTGGAAGAAAACATCAAAGGTAAAATAGTAAAAAATTCACTTTCAGCCATTCTCAGTATCTGGCGGGTCCTCCTCCCCACCCTCTATTCAGGAGCTAAAATTTTGCAATCGGAGAAAAAAGAAAAGTGAGTAAAAGATCAGAGTGCAAGGCTTTCGGGTTCATATTTTTATACATATACATAGAATAGCCTAAATAGTCCAAATTTATTTTCTAAATCTCTCGGAACATAAAATCTATAACTCTAGCTAAAAAGAAAGAAAGAAACGCAGTAGCTGGGAACCGGGAGAAAAAGTAGCACCAACCTTGCGCAGACCCCCAGCGCTGTTGCTCGCCGGGGCGCGAGTAGTCTACACCCTCTCTCATGCCCCCAGGTCCTACAGGTCTTGGGGTTCCTGCGCCTGCGACACCGTCCCCCGGGCGGTGCATCACCTATTGTCCAAGATTTCAGATATTGTGCAAATTTCCCAAATAAATTTGTTTGGGAAAGACGGGATCCTACTCCCAGCGGGAGGACGCCTGGAGAGAAGGAAGTAGACTTCCTACCAGAAGCTGAAGAATAGGGAGGAAAGATTCCCGTCAGGCCAGGTTCTCAGAGGCTCTAGGGGTCATCTGTTTCAAGTTCGATCTTTTCTAAATCTTACTAGGGAAAACAATCGGGAACGTGAACCATTTGAAAAGAGGACGATTCCTATGATAGCAATGCCCCGCGGCTTGATGTTGTAAACTGGGAAATAAACCCTGTCAACTCTACCTGGCGTGGGTCTGGTGCGTTAGCCGGGGGTCACAGGGCCACATTGAACGCACGCCGCTCCCTATTTTGATTCTCTCTAGGACAAACATGGGAGTGTTCTTCATTGGTGCCTACTGAGAAGTTCACTGAGGAAGGCTGCTATAGAGTGTCACCAGCAAGGGTGAAACTGGCATGTTCCGGCCTGAGATGGGGTCTTTGGGCCCTGGTGGGCACTGGTATGCCTTTGGTAAGACCCAGCATACCGAGAGAAGAAGGGTCACTTTGGCTCTGGTGGCGGCATGAAAAGGGAAGCTACGTTGGCCGTACGTGAGTCCTTAAGTTTCCCAGGGCTCAAGACAGGAGAGACCCTGTTTTGGAGATTGACAGAACCTGGAAAAAGTTAGTTCTTTATCTCTGGTCCCCTAGCCTCAGGTGGTGGTTGCCAGGCCAACATGCCTGGCTCTGCTTTGGGCAATTCAAGTGGTGGCAAGTGTGTTTTAGCCACTTCCCCGGGACACAGAGGTAAAGAAAGGGAGGCAGGAACGTGAATCATCTTTGCTTGGGGGCGCATTTTTTTTTTTTTCCTGGTTCGATTCCTCCTAGAAGGGGTTTTTTCCTTTCGAGGTTATAAGGGAGTTCCTGGGGCTGGATCTCACGCACTGTTGCCATGGGAGGTCACATCAGAGCGTTTAAAAATTGAACATGGTTCTGTTTACTGGTTAGTTTACGGAAGAGATTATTTCTAAACTATTACAATTCGGTTTTATCTATTAAAATTGTATTTTTGTTGCAACATATGTTTAACAGTTTGAGGCTTATAAAGGCTACTTCCCAAAGCAGCTCTCAATCTTTTCCATAATGAAATACTGCTTTTTGAAATCTTCAGTGTCTGTGAGTCCATTTCCATCGCACATTCCTTCTCCTGCTTGGGCAGTTTTTCTCTCACTGCGATCTGACAGCCCTGTTTCAAGTGTAGCCACAAACTTAACACTCTGATTCCCTCATTCACAGAGGCTGAAACCTTCAACCTCTCTGGCCCAGATTGGAGGAGTTGGGAGTTCCCTATCCCGACGTGGCTGAGCCTCCTCTCTCCCCATTCCATTTCTGGAGACCTTTCAGAGACACTACCACACCCTGAAGGGAGACGTTTCCACTCCAACTGCAACTCTCTGGCCTCTGCTACTTACTCCCAGGCCATTTCCGAAGGCGCAAGGCGCGGAGGAAAAAGTTTGAAGAAAGAACACCACATCCTCACCCAGGGTCCAGTTCCTCTCTTCCTTGCCCTGTGGTCACACTGTATACTGTCCACCACAGGTCACTGTCCCGCTGACTAGGGGCTCACTAATGCGCAGTCTCCTAATATAGGACCCCAGGCACGCTTAATGCGGCGCCTGCGGGTGCCAAAAGCACAACTGCGCTGGATTCCCAGTCCCAGAGCTGTGAAACTAGTCTCCAGCAGTTTGTGCCTATGGACTGGGAGGAGGCAATGCTTCATGACCCATGCCAGTCATCAAGCCCTTGAGGATAAATTTGGGTACTCAATGAACTGCCCAACACTGAGGGAGGAGGGTTAGGACCGCAGGCTACCCACCGCGAGAGGATTACCTCTAAGTCCCCGCTCTGGGTGGCTAATAATAACTAATAATTCAGACTCCTGCCCTCAGGATAAGAGTGCCAGGGAAGGAAAGATACTACGAAATCCTCAAATGCCCATAGGAAAGAATTAAGAAGGAAGGGCCCAGGAGGGCTCTTCTTCAAGGAGGTAAACCCAGCCCTGACAGACTGCAACCATGAGCTCCACTGCTGCTGGTCACGGGATTTTACCGGGGCCTCAAGAGCTTTCTGAGTCTACTGCCTTCTGAAGAATAGGGAAGGACAAAATGAATACTTCATTTAATTTTTTAGGAAAGGGGGGATGGGAAGGGGATCAGTCTTAATTATCATGGTTCATGGTTTACTTTTAATGTGTGTAGTGTCAGGATAACCATTTCCAAAATAACTTCTGCATTAGTTTGTCTAACTGATGAAATAAGTGATAGGCGAAGAGCAGGGAAACAAGTCACTTTCTCTTCCCAGCTTTTGTACTTTTATTAGCGGAAGGGGTTCTTTTGTATTAAAGTTTCCCGTATTTTTGTAAGGTCTTATTTGTTGCAGGAATGTGAGCTTAGAGGCAAACACATCCTTCTTTCACTTGTTGATCCTCCGATGAATCCTTTTTTAATCTTTAAAAGCAAGAATAGATCTTAGCATACTGATGAACACTACACTGAATCACATTCTGAATCCTTTCCCTAACTGGCTGGAGCTTTGAAATTCCTGCATTTTCTTTGGATTCAGAAACCAGAATTCTTTATGCTTACTTTTCAAATCTTTTCTATTTTCTTTCCCTCCCTCGCCTTAAAGAACGGTAAATACCATGTGTGCTTATGTGTGTGTGTGTGTGTGTGTGTGTGTACAAGCCACGTTCGGTTAAGATTTCAGATATGCCAGAAGAACTGAGGCCCTTGCCCGACATCACTTACTGACATCCCTTTCCCCCTTTAATTGGGGACTTGTGTCCTTCCCTGTTGAAGAGTCAGAGGAGGCTCTGGGAAGCCGCGCAGGCAGGCAGTTTTCTCAGCTACCCAGGCGGGCGGGCAGACTCACCCACACTGCATATCTCCTCATGTCCACTAGAGGTCACTGGCCCCTCGCGGCTCACTGAGCGACCTGCAGCCTCCCGCTCCTAGAGCTCAAATTAGCCGCGCGTTAATTAACACCCGAGTCCATCAAGGCGCGTTCCTCAATACAGTACTCCAGCTGGGCTTATATAGACAACCCAAATCCAGACAAAGCAAACCTCCCTAAACCCAACACTTCCAGCATGTCCAAAATGGGAGACAGGCGCCTGAGTAACCCGGGCAAGGTATAGTGTCATTGCGCTTTAACTTTTGTTGGGTGGGGCTTGCTAAGTTGCTGTGAAGATTGCCTTCTCTGCGAGCTCCTGTTCGGTGGGGCCCTGCTCTGCTCTACATCTCTCTCAGGCTGGGCGGCGCGCGTTCTAGTCCCTCCAGCAGTCTGGTACTCTGGGCGAATTTCTCCAACTGGGTAACTATGGAGAGGAGGGGCGCAGGTTTTACACTACCTTAGGCGCACACGAATGTAAAGGGAGAATATTTGTTTAGAGTATTACCTACAAGGAAATGCCTGATGTCTTTGAAATTGGTAGATAAAACAAATATAAATGATGACGTTTCTCATACCTATTGAGGCAGAATGGGGAAATGAACACCAGGAATCCACCTTGGGGTTATAATGCCGGACTGAGGGGATGCCTGAGATGTCCAGGGAAGGTCCCTGCCTCTTGGTGCGTGTGCATTGTTATTGTTTTGGGGGATTTTTTGTTTTGTTTTGTTTTGTTTTTTGTTTTTAGATCCAAAAGAAATTTACGTCCTAGTTTTATTTTACATTATTTTTTCAACCGTAGCCCCCAAAGCATTATCTTCTATGGACTGGGGAAACTGAGTCATGTCTCCAGGACCTCAGGGAAATCCTGAAGAACTGAAGGAAACGAAGCCCAGGTTTATTCCAACAGCGCTGTCCAAATTCATGATATTTGTAAACCACAATGGCAAGTTCTTTTGACATGGTGTCCTAGGGCGTGTAAGGGTCACCTCAGTAGCTCTTAATTCTTTTGAAGAAAAATCTTGGGACCATTAATTCAGGTTCTGACAGGGATTAATACCGCTCGAGGTCTTTTGCGTTGATAGGGAGCAGAAAGTTTGCGGAGGAATGTGGGTTTCCGAGGAGTTTGGGGGATGACCTTTCTTCACCGGGTCATTGATGCGGCCCCCAAAGGTCTGGACATTGAGGCTTCTGGGAGGATGGGACCTAGCGAGTTAAATGCCGTTCGCTGAAACTGCTCAGGAACAGGCAAAAGATGCGTGATGCGCGCTCATTGCGGGATTGGTTTAATGATGGCCTATTAATGAAGCCATTGTCCGCCTTTGGGGTAAAGGGTCAGTCCAAGCATGTTATAAACTGTACCCGGGTGTTAGACCACGCCGCCGACACCTCCAGGTCCTCATCAATAGGACCCAGGAGTACGCAGGGGCCCAGAGTGCGGGCTTCCGAAAGCCTCGCCGCAGGTGAGTAGTCGGCCCTGGATGAGGCCGGAAGGGGCCCCTTGGGGAGCCCGTCCAAGCCTGGAATGGTAAGGGGCGTCCGTTGCCCCGGGAGAAAGCTCTGGGACTTTGAAGCAGAGCTTTGTTTTTTCACAACCCTAAGTTATTGGGGAACAGCCTTTGAAGCGGCGCCTTAGGATCCGGTCCCTCTTTAATTCCAAACAAGGGACCAGCTCCAGCCCAAACTTTGTTCCTGTTCCCCTTTGCGTCTGGCTAGAGCGCTGTGGAGCCAGTGTTCCAGGCCAGAGCAGCCGCCGCAACCCAATCCAGCTCCAGTGCCCGCACAGGTGTCAGCTTGAGCTGGCATTATGTAATGGATTTGGCAGCCTAGGCTATTACCTAACGGAATTAAAAGGGTGGGGTTTTTGCTTTTCTTTTTCTTTTCTTTTTGACTACATCTGGTATCAGGTGTACTCGGTCTGCGGCAGCAGGTGTTATTTGCAGAAAAAGAACAAGCGAAATGGCGACGGAGGTCAAAGAGCTCCCAGAAAGCTGCGGGAGGTAGACTGCAGGCCCTGGGGTACAGCAACCCGTGTCCCTTCCTTAGCCGCTCACCTGACGCCCATATCCGCACGTGTTCTGAATTCCTGGCGCAGGGACCAGGAGCGATCTGCGCACTGCTCGCTCTGTTTTATGGTCAAAGCCCCTTTGGTAGAAACTGTGGGGTTTCATCCTGATGACAGTTTACCTTTTATGATCTTACCGAGCCTCCCCACTCCCAATGGATGTGGCTGAGGGAGTGTGGATGCAAAATCAAGAGGTCTTAGGGAACATACCCTGGCAGGGGACAGAGAGCCCCTCCTTCATATTTTTAGCCTCACCTTCCAGAAGCCCTGGCTGAGGCAGATCTCTAAAAATAAGCCAAAGGGAGTCTAAAATGCGGGGCTCTCCCCACTAGAATTTTTAAAACAAATTACCAATTTTGATAAGTCATGTAAAGTGATTTCATACAGGGTCAGCCTCCATTTTATTAGATAGCAACAAAAGAAAACTTAGACATGGTAACCTCTTCCTCTCCAAGTCAGTTTACTTGTGGACACCAAATTATTGCCATGATGGAATTCGATGCTAGGGCTGGTTCCAAGCCTTAGAGAACCAAGGAAGTGTTTGAATCTTGAAAAGTCAAACTCGGAATTTTGGAGAGTGGGCTTCATTTTGAATGATAGAAAAGAATAATTTTTAAGTGATCAAGTCTTTTAAGTCTAAATTTGAATATCCCCCTTGATTCCTGAAAGGTGAATTCATTAAAGGTGACAAAGGTTAAAACAAAACACTAGGAGAGTTATGGCAGTAACTATGAGGACAGTGGCCAGAAGCTGTCAAACTAATTATTTACAAGAAATATGGGCATATACCAGAATTATTTAACTCATAGTGATGGATTCAATAAAAAATTCACACCTATAGAGACTTCAATCCAAACTACATTAAAAAAATTGTTTGTTTGTGGAATGGCTCCCACCTGGCAGAAGTAGTGACCAGAAAGCTGATGTGTTCTTTATTTTGATATTTACATGACCCTGAAGTGTCCTTATATTTTTGTGTTAATTATAGTTCAATTCCATGCAAGGACTACCTACAAATTAAATTTAAAAAAAATTTTTTTTTGCAGGAGATAAGCAGGGAGATGACTAATATCTGTAGGGAAAATTTTAAAGGAAGTTTAACCTAGCCCCCATCAAGTATGTCATGGTCAAAACTGGTGGTGAATTATTTGTCCTTTCCCTACTACTGCGGAAACCACTGATTATCACAGGAGCCCTCAGTGAAAAGAATCAAGAAGCAGCATCCCTTCACTCCCACCCCCCTTTTCTGAAACACACATGAGTTTTTTTCATGACTCCCATTTGCTGGATCTCCTCTGCCAGCTGAAGATCTGTAGTGATCTGGGTAAGGACCAGCCCTGACATGCAGCCATGTGTTCCTGGGTAGAACTTGTAGATATAACTACATTTCTTGCCAATACAACAAAATGATTTTGCTCAGGATCAGGTCGTGTTTTTAAGTTACCTTTTCCTTCTCATCACGTGGTGCTTTTTAAGCTGATAAACTGAAAGCACATTCCACAGAACCAGTTGCAGGTTGGGGACCTCTTGTGATTCCTCCTAAAATGTTCCCTACCTTCCAGAGGGCATCAGTGTCTACTTGGTGATTGTCCAGGCATCAGTGGCTACTTGGTGTCTAATTCAAGCTTTCAGGTGCATTTCACTAGTGAAGAAAAGGAAATCCCCCAGGTTGTGGATGATTTTCAAGGGGGGGGGGGAGGAATGCAATTTGTGAAGTAGTCTGTTTCCAATACAAATAAAAGTTTTGCAACTCCTAGGACTTTCTTAAACATAACCCAAAATTTCTTTTGTCCTCCTCTATCAGATAATCAATTTCTTTTACAAGATTGTTCTGTACTTCAAAGTTATACTTTTTTGAAGCCCCTCTCCCTCCTCTGTAGAACCCAATCACGAGGCCTATTAGAACAAAACACTGCCAATAATTGCAAAGACAAATAAGCAAGCTAAGATGGTATTCAATAAGCAGGGCAGTTTAATTATTATGCAATTGTTCAATAATGAAAAAAGATAAGGTTCTATCTTCATCACCAGCCTGAACGTTGCCTTTATACAAATACCTATTTCTAAACGTAGGTTGATAGACTGACACTGCTTATCCTTAAAAACCTAGTCCCGAACAGTACCGAAGCGTGAGACAGTTGCGTGAGGTCGGGAGTGCAGATCAACGCGGAGCGTTTTCTCCTCGTACAGGGACCCATGGGTGCAGGCTAGGCTGGGATCTTCGTGCTTTCTACTTCCTCTCCTATCGCTACTCTCCAAAAAATTTTTGAAAAGTCCCCTCGGACTGGTATAATATGGCTCTCATTTAATAGATTTTTTTGACTAATCTTTCTGTTGAAGGGAAATATTTTTATTTGCCTTCAACTAACAAAATTTTCAAAGAAGAACTTCGTTTGTTCCATTTTTCTTCAAAACTATGATGGGCACAAGCTAGCAACATTTTGCAATCCTTATTCTGAAGTAAAATCTGGCAGGTAAACGGATCCTTAAACATGCCAAATATTCAACAATTCAGTGTTAAGGCTTTTTAATGCTACAGTGTAGGTATATAACTGTACAGCAATACTAATCCCTTAGCTAAGTATACCGATTCCTACTTCACCAAACCGTCTGTGGTCCCACTGGAGTAAAAGAAGAGAGATGGTTACGGTGACATCATTGCTATTATTTAAATTAAACTGCTTTAGGAGAACATAATTGTTAATAAAAGCCTTCTTTTCCACGCCCCTTAAGGTTTCCCTTCCCCCTTTGGTATTTTTGACGTGCCATTCTGGATGAATGTAAGCAGAATTATGTGAAGACTAGTAGTGTACTATATAACTACAGTGTTGCACCTGCAGGTCAGCAAGGAAATGCAAAGGAAAAATTACTATATTTAGGGATAGTTGTTTGAGAAATATATACATTCAGAGTTTAGATATTGATGTTCAAAGTTTTTCTCGTTCTTTTCCTGAATGTGTGTGTGTGCACCCTCTGTAGTGCCAGTGTTTGTACATTAAAGGCTGCCATGTAATCATTCCAGGGGGCTGGTTTAATGCATTTAACAGAGAACTAATGGGTCCTCTACGTCGAAAAGCATGCTCCTATTTTTAATCCCGTCACGTATTGAAGCGGTTTTGTGTGAGTCTGAGGCGTCCACCTTTATTCATGGTAGATGCTCTTGTTCAAGAAATTATTCCAACCACTTTGGGTTCCCTACCATTGCTAAAATGCCCCCTTCTTTCTCTGCTTTTTTTTTTAATTTAGCCTATTTCCGTAATGCTTAACAAAAATAAACAATCCTTGCTGTACAGAAATTCAGTTGAAATGATCCGGTGAGCTCTCGATTGGGTCCTTATTTCGAAATGTAATTTCGAATACTGGATATGATAGGACTTGGTCGTTGATCAAGCTGCAGGAGACCGAAGCTACTTTTTCGTGCCGGATTTTACCTTCTTTCTTGCCTGGAGCGTGCGCTCTGCACGCATACACACGCACACGCACACACACAGACACACAATTTCGTAAAAACAAGCTGAGTGGGGGTGTCCCAATGTGAACTGAGAGGCTGGGCTCAGGCTGAACCTGGGCAGCAGGGAAGCCGCTGGTGAGAGGCGCCAGCACCAGGGACTACGGCTGAGGTGGCCCGCGGCCAGGGTGAGGACGCGCGGAAGCTGTGCTGGCCTCCCGCGCTTGTCTGATGCAGGAAAGGATGGCCAGGCTCCCGGGTAGGAAATCAAAGTTCGGTAGAGCCCAGAGCCCCTAGACAGCCAGCCTTGTCGGGGCGAAGTGCCCTGTGCAGTTTGAGCTCGCGCGTGGAGCGGGCTCCAACGCTGGGTCTGCCGGGGAGGAAACCCACGAAAGGGGTCCCACCGCGCTAGCTTTTGTACCGCCCCGCCTTGGCCAGCCGCGAGCTGACGCACCGGCTCCCCCGGGAAGCAGGGGGCGTCGCACTGCAGCTGGGTGGGGAGCAATTTATTCCTCGCGGTCCCATCCCAGCATATCTACGGTTACTCCACCCTACCCCTCCCATCCCTCCTCCTCCTCCTCTACCAACGCCCGCACAACCTTCAGATTCTCCACCTCCTCTTCATCCTCCATCCCCCTTCTCTCTCACTCTCTTCTCTCTCTCCCCTTTCTCTCCTCCCTCCTCCCATCCTTCTTCTCTCCTCCCTCTCTTTGAATGAGCAAGCTTTTGCCTCTAAAAGTCACAATTTATCAGAGAGAGAGGGAGAGAGAAAGAGAGAGAGAGAGAGAGAGAGAGAGAGAGAGAGAGAGAGAGAGAGATATCGCCGAGAGGAGCGGAAGACAGGAGGGAAATCTGGCACAACGTCTGAGAGAGGAAACTTGATGCTTCTGGGCCACCATTTGACAGGGCCTCGCTGGCAGGTAAGTACACTGGGTATACTGGGGGCCCACGGAGTTCGATACCTGGCATGGTTCAGTCCTCGCCCAAAGCCGAGAGACCGCTACCCTGCGTACTCAGAGTGAGGAAAACGTGAATGGGGTGCGGGTGGAAGGAGGGCTCCAGCGCGAGGGTCAGTGGGGACGGCGTGGGGCGGAAAGGATACTATATGCCTGGGAGCCTGGACCTCGGGCTGGTGCCCTAAACACCTTGTGCATTCTGCCAGGGCTCCGAACGAGCGACTTCGGGGCTTCTCGCTATCCGATTTCCCTCCCTATGCCGAGAGTTCGACAGCTCTCCTCCTTTACACCTCCGCGTGCAACCAGCTCCTGCCCGGTCCTGAAGTGAGAATGTGCACCTCTCTCAAATCTCTCTCGAAAAGGGAGAGTTTGGCAAGGTGGGGGCTCTGTAACTCTGCCCTTACCTAGAACCTAAACTAGGAACCTCGACTTGCACAGAAAATTGAGTTTCCCCTTTTTTTTTCTTTAAAAACATTGACTTTTAATGAAAAATTGTATGTAGTAGAAAAGATTATTGGATTACCATGTCTGATCAGCTGCTGCTGACCTACCAATAAGCGTTTTAAACACACACGCACATTCACGCCCCCCCCCAACGCGCACACACATACGGGGCGGGGGGCTATGTGCAATGAGTAAGGCCGTCGTAAGTTACCAAGAATTTAGAGGGAGTCACAAGGGCTTTTAACTGTGTAAAGGCTGTGTACGTGTCCTCCATGTGTACAGAGAACAGAGGGAGGGGGCAGAAGGAACACGAGTTGGCTGGGCGTTTTCTCTGTGCCTGTGTGTTTCGTGTGTTGTCAGCTGGCTCTGGTTTCTAAGCGCTGAGCGTTGCCAAAGGCGGGGGCCAGCATCCACCATCCACCTCGGCACCCTAGTGGCGAAACAGGACTCATTTGTTTGGTGCAGAGCGGTGTCGACCTAGAAGAGACTGAAGTGTAGTTAGGTCGGCCCCCTGCCATCCATTACACCTGCGGCAGATGGCTCTAGTGGTAGAATGGTTTTGTTTGCCATGATCAAGAAGGGAGGACGGAGAAGCCAAAGCCTCGCCCCACTCAAAAGTATTCATAAGGAGCCAGAGAAACGCTTTCGTTCGTATCATCAAAAGCAATAATGTTGCCGCTGTCTGTGAGTGAACCTGGACATGTTAGTGACCTTGGTGCTTGATGACATAGCAGAACTGATGACATAGCAGAATTTTAGAACAAATATTTTTTGAATTTTTTTAAATAAAATGCCTTCCACACTCTGCGGGCTTGCTCTCTCACACACACACTCTCTCACACACATACACACACACACTCACAATCTCCACCTATCTCTCCAGATGCACACAGGTGTCCTTGGAGCTCTACTCCCTGAAGTCAAACATCAGTGAGCCCCTGCAGATTTCACTGAAGCTGAAAAGAAGGCCACTCCAAAGGCAGGGAGTCTTTCTCCTCTCCCCAAAGCTTCCTTCAACCAGACTGCTGGATTCCATACACGAGTGCTCCCTCCCTGGACAACCACCTAACTGGGGATTTAGTCAGGTTTTCAAATGTATCCATCTCATTTTCACACACAATCATGTGCCTTTCTGATCAATATTCCCTTTCTTGTATCCCTTCCTTCATTCATGTTACTCAACAAGCAGGAAAGGAAGTACACACACCCTCCATAGCAAGCCCAGAGCCCAGAGGGAGGGCAGATGTGACAAAGGACACAGACACAGTCTAATGACAGTTCAGCCTGTTTTAATTTTTTAATTCTTTTGCTAAATAAGAGAAATTTAAAAGAGTTATATGTCATGGGAGACCTAATCAGACTGAAAAGCCTTGTTTCCACCCTTACTTCACACACACACATATAATCACTATAGTAACCACATATAGTCTATGTATTCATATTTATATATTTATATGGAGAATATATACTCATTTTTATGAAATAAGAAACCATTCCACTGACCTAATTTTATATTCTAAATCAAGAACATTGCTTCAACAAGCACTTAGTACACTAATGCTTTGAGAGTGATTAGTATGCAGAGAAATTCCACCATTTTTGGTACACAAATTCTATTTTCTATATTCTTTAATGTCAAATCAACAGTTTTTAGAGTCAAACCATGACAAATCATTCTAGCTAAGATTTTGGAATCACAAATAAAAATACATTCTAAAAACTCAAAAGGAAAGGAAAAAATTCAACATTCTTCAAGGTGCTTTCAAAATCCAAAGAAACCTTTTAAATGGGTTTGGTTGATGGGTGCTTGTTGCATGCCCAGTGTAATTTAGTTTTTCTGTAATCATTTTTCTTTTCTATGAAGGTTTTCATTTTCCAAGGAGAAAGTTGACTTTGATATGCAGTGGGGTGCAGGATTCATTGAAATACATGCCAATTTTTTTCATTATTAGTACTACAGTTTTATTCACTCAACATAGAAACTGCTAAGGGGCTGTTTTAGGCTGTGAATTCATGTATTATCAGAACACATTTGGATCCACTTGCAAGAATTTTTTTAAAAAGAAAAAATACAGATGAAACTGGGTTGAGGAGTAGACTCCTTGAGCTTTTTAGAGGTATTTTTTAATAATAAAAGAGGAAAAGCAATGACCTAAAACTCTTGACTTATAGGGTCACTGAGAACTTCCAATTTTATTTAAATGAAACACAATTAGCAGACTTATGCAATTGTAGAGAAGGAAAACAAAAATTTAGTCCTCACAAGGTTTTCCCCCACACACTCCTACTCAAAACTCTTTAGAATCTAGTTCCAACCAGTATGTAAAGCTAAGGAAAATAATTTCCAAGATGAACTCTTGAACTTCGAATGAAAAGTTGCTTTTCTCTAAATTCTGGGATTTATTAATTAGTAATATTTTAAACGGAAATCTCAAGGATTCAAACTAGTCCAAATATTCCAATCTTTTGAGGGGAAGGAATGCTTTAATATTTGAGCAGGTTAATATCAGAATCACTCAAGTAGGTTTCTGAGGCCCAAGCAGCCAATACAGGAAAAGGGTATATAGGAGATTCAGGGAACCTGAGGTCCCTCTCTTCTACAACGGATGCTAGGACAAGACATCTTTTCATATAAAACGGCCATTTGCTTTTACAGATAAGACTCAGAAGACAAAGTGAATCTGGAATATATGAATTGGTTTCTTTCCATCCTCATCCTTGCTAGATTTTCCTCAGGCCTTGTCTGTCATCCTTTCTCACCCTGTCCTACACCCAAGGTCTTTAGTAGGATATGTGCATGTACACATACACGATAGATAGATAGATAGATAGATAGATAGATAGATAGATAGATAGAGGAAATGCACTTTGATATATTTCTCTCTCTCACACACACACCACACACACACACACACACACACATACATCTCAAAAATATCCCTACACTCCAAATTTTCCTTTACTTCAGGAGTAATTAATGATATCATAATTCTTAAAGAATAACTGCCAAATCCCAACCCCTGGAGGTAGTGAGAACCGCTAAAAGTGCCCTAAATTGGCCTTCGGGAGGATTCAACCAATTCGCAAGCCTGGTGCACTCGACATTTGTGAAAATAGCATATTTAGTCAGGGCTGCGATGGGATGGTGGTGAAGAGGCCTGGGTCATGAACCCAAGGAAATCAGATCTCCAACTTATCCAAGGGTCTCATAAAACCAAGGGATAGTGACCAACTGTATCAGTAGGTTTCTCCAATTGTCTTGAAGAAAGGATCTCCGGCTAGATGGCATGTATGTGCGCATTATGTTCAGCCCCATTGTACAATTCCCTTAGGAGGTTCCTAGAATTTGTCGCTTTGCGTTTTCTGGGGCGAGCAAAGCCTGGGGAGGTCCTGAGAGCCTTGGGCACAGGTTCCCGCGGCCTCCCAAGTCTATGGAGCCTGGCATCTGCTGCCCAGGGTCGCCCCCGACGGCCCAGGCGCGGTACACATGAGGCCAGTAGGTGTCGCTGTTTCCCTGCTGGCGGGAGCCAGGAGCCCCGCGAAGGCCCCCAGCATCACTCAGCATCCCGTGCCGGGTGGGTTCATGACCCACTAGAGCTCAGGAGATAGGGCCGTTCCCTCCACCCGCCTTCTCGGAACTGTGCCCTTGCTCACCTGGCCACGACCGCAGCGACATCGGTAGGCCTAAGGGAGCGCCTTCGGGGAGAAAGAGGGAGTCGCATCTGTTAGGGAGAAACATCGGGCCCCGACGGAAGCGACTCAAAACCGGCTTCTTTAGCGGCAAACCACTCTCCCTCCTTTCTCTTCACGTGCCATGGGCGGCTGTGGGGCACTGAGCACATCCTGGTAAAATCCCGAGCTGTGGAATTCAACCTGGGTTCCACATTAGCTTCAAAAATAAAAAAAAAAAAAGAGGTTGAAATCCTAGTTTCGTGGGAGCTAGTCACAGGAAGGGTGGATTGGTTTCAATATTCTTGCCTCAAAAATATAAAAATAAATGAAAGAAGAAGAAAAAAGAAAGAAACCTGGGCCTGGGTACATGCATAAGCTACATACCGTCTTGCACACACGTATGCAGGCTGAGATGTCGGGTGACTGTTACTGCAGCCCCCTCCCCTGAACCAGGAAGGAGTCAGTAATTGGAATGTGGTGGTCTTCTCCCAAAGCATTGCCTCCAAGTATTAATCCCCTTTGGAAGAAATCTAGCGGTCAGCAAGTCTTTAGAATCTGTATTAAAATTCTAGGTATTGATACTTCTTCACCCTTCTTTGGCGTCCTGCGGCGCCCTTCCTTTGGCCTCAGTATGCCGCATAAGAGATTATTAATCAGAGGCGTTCTTTTTGTGTGTGTTTCAAAAGGAGGGCGTTTGGCTTATGAATACCGAGAGCGATATTTACAATGGATACATTCTATAGGTGACTGGAGATTTTATTATGATTTTGATTGTTTCGTATAGGGAAATGACTGCTCTGCTTCGGAGATGGGGAGGAGGAGGCGGCGGCATTGAATACGCTAAATTCATAAACTCTTATGCAAAATAGAATTGCCTATGTATTTAAGTTAACGTTTAAAATAATATCTTCAATCAAAAATTTGCAGTAATTTTTAAAAAGACCCCCACTTTAACTGTATTTTTGGTAAAAGTAATAAATTCGTGAAGAGGAAAAGCGTAACATGTCAAACCAAAGGGGGGAAGAATTTTAATGTCCAGACTATATCGGAATACATTTTGTTCTGGATTCTGGGCCTCTGTCTAACTATTTCTGAGGACATTCCTGCACAAGTGGTACAAGTCTTTAAAGGCAAACCTTAATTTTTAATGTGGGGTGGCCAACATCATTTTTGAATGTCATTCCTTTTACTACGTTTCATAAAATTGGCTCTTTTCTGTTAAGTTCTATATCTGTTATACAATTCGAAATATTCATTTTTGATTGAGATGGCAAACTAATCATTGGGTGACGTGGGGGGATGGACACGTCTAATTGGAGTTACGAAGTTCAGTGAGGTGGTTATTTTAGCTTAAAAAGTCCCAAACTCAGATATTTGGGTATTTCTCCTCCTCCCATCATTTCCCCCACCTCGTCCCCATTTCACTCTCTCCTTCACTCTGGGAAAGGAAACTGGGTTCCCTTTCTCCCCCTTCTTTTTCTCTCCTGTCCCCCTCTCCTCCCTCTAGCGCACTCCTCCTTTCCTCTTATTTCTTCTCTTTTCTCTCCCTCTCCCTCTCTCTTCTCAAATTTATTGTCTGATTCTATCAGTCAAGTTAATATAAAAGTAGCAAGTGGGAGGCCCAGCACCCTTATCTGGCCCTCTCCCCTGCGGGCGCAGGGCACTTTAGGAGGTGTCGGTCGCTGCCAGTTACTGGCCGAAGTGTTGGCCTTTGGTGCAGGACACGCTGCTTGCGAAGGAGTTGGGGTCTGCTCCGGGTTGCGGGGCTTATTCAAATACCGCCCGCTGCTGCTGTGATTCGCAGGGACTCGGCCTCCATATGGTAATGCGGGGCGGGGTGGGGGAGGCGCAGAGGGGAGGGGAGAAGAGAATGGGGGTGAGGGCTGGTGGGAGGGGGCTCCGGCACCGCGCGCTCGGATGCTGGGCTGGGACAGAGCACCCGGACCCGCGGCAGCGGCGGCAGTGGCGCTACCCACCCTCTGCCACAACATCCATCAAGACAGCGAGCCACCAAACCACGGGCCCTCGGGGTAAGCCACAGCGCGCACACGGCAGTGACGGTGACGATTCACACGCTTCGGGTTACTACCATGCGCCAATAAGGGAGATTAGAAACAGAAAAGGAGATTACAGAGAGATCAGAGATAAGAGATGTACCTCCCTGTGTCCCTTGTCACACAGCGCGCGCGTGCACACACGCGTCTGTACACACACGCATGTTCAGACAGCCGTACATGCACATATTCCTTGCTACTGCCATCTAAATATATGCACCGACACTCTATGCCCTACAACGTGGCCGGTGTGTTTGTCCTACTCCTGCATAGAGGCAGGCAGGTACATGCTAGAGTCCAGGCAGGAACAGTCACACACAATTTGATTGTTGCCCAACTCAGAGAGACATTAAGTCTGACGAATTGTTTCACTGAGCCAGGTGAACCCCTTCCTCAGAAACCAGTAATTCTGAAAGCAGTTGTGGACTCCTGCAATTTTTCACAAAATATGCTGGAAATGTACCTTAGGAAATGTAATTTTGCTATAGATGGCAAGGTAAGGGAGAATGTGAAAGATGTGTGTGTTTCCATTTTCTAGTGTTTTATGCCTAGCCATCTGACCACTTTTTATTGGGTGACATATCATATAAGCACTTTGGTGTAGGCTTGGAAAAACTACAGCTTGAGGTAACGCTGGAAATGCCATAAGAATTAAGGTGGCTAAAAATGGATGCTGGAGAGTCCAGCATGAAAGATGGCATACAGCTGTAGGTTTCAAAAGGGGAAAATATATGTGAATATTTACACATGAAAGCCATTGGGGAGGGATGAGTCTTGCCCTGAGTATCTGTGCAGGTAAGTCATTCATAAGAAAACTAATTACCTGTGCATGTACTTGGACTTGTCTAATTGAATAAGCTGCATGTGTGCATATTTTCTGTTCTTTGTGGCTAAGCAATTATGAATTGAGTCTTTTAAAATGATAGCTTTGGGAGAATTCTTAACGTGATATACATATGCATATATACATACACACACATACACATACATACAAAAGCCATTGTGCTGAATAGTTATATTGCCAGGAAGGAAAATTCCATCCTATAAACAAGACTACCATTGCTTGAAATCCAATTCAAGGCCTGTATATTTTAGGGCAGATCAACTGACTTAACATAGTCAACTGTTTTGTTTGTGTATTTGTTTTCATTTCAAAGTCAGGAATTAAGGACGCTTTTCAATCAAGATAGTGTTTCCATTCATATTAAGATAAAAATGAAATTCGGTAAATTTGGAATGCAGCAGATATGGTACAACATACAACATGGTTGAAAATGTCTTCCTTGCAGAAGGCTGTCCATTGCTGTGTCTACACATTTTAAAATAAATTTTTTCAAAATAAGAAATGCTAGAAAGCAATAAAGCGGTGAATACTGCATCTCTAATCAGCACAAAAATTCCTTCGAAATCTGAAATCACTTCATTTATACATATATTATCTCAAATGCACTGACCTGAACTGTATTTCTGCTATATGAAGTTAATTAGACAATCAAACTTTGAGCCTTGAATGATGGGCACTATAGTCAATAGAGGGGTATGTCAGGAAAGAAAAAAAGTGTCTTGTCTTTTATGAACAAACTACAGCTGGCATTGCATACATGACAGATGTGCATATTTGTAGCCTTAAGTAAACAGAAGCAGGGAGGCAACTGCTGTATATTATCTAGCAAGAGACAGCAGCAGACACTCGCCAAAAAAAAATATACAGACAGACAGAAAGGGACAACAGACAGATAGACATAAAAAATAGCAACAAAAAGGGGGAGGGGAATCAATAAAACGTTACAACCTGAATTTTTCACAAATTAAAAATGCAAATATATCTTTACATATGCATCAGTATTAAAAATAATTCACGCTGGAACCAAGAGGAGCGGGAGTAGGAAGAAGGGGGGGGATGAGGAGGAGGAGGAGGAGGGGGAGGGGGGGGGGGTGGGGAGGGGGGGAGAATGGAGGCGCCGCGGAGCCCTGATTATGCATGGGCTGGAGCTGCCTCCTCTAACCTGTTCTTCTCGGAGCCGGGCAGCCGGCGGTCCTCAGCCGCCCACAGAACAGGAGCCGAAACAACCGTTCCCGAAGGCTACAGCGTTTATTTTTCTCTTTTGGGGGTTTTGGCGGTTGTTTCAGGGGCTCGCCAACTGGCCCCTTTAATTAAAAGCTTCAATAAAAGGCGATCGCGCCAGGAATGCACTCGCTCCTCTTCGCGCAGGATTTGCATATTTTTTTAATGCCCTAATTTCCTTGATGTATGTAAATGTAGCCGGACGTAGAGGCAGACAGGGAGCTGACGTCAATGGACGTGACCTCGCAGCTAAACCTTGAACGTGAAGCCGGGATGGGGGAAAACACGGAGCGGCAGCCGGCGGAGCCCGCAATTGCGGGCGGTGGCAGCGGCGAACTAGCCCAGGCTCGAGGTGCCAAGGGGGCCGGTACCAGCCCCGGGGGAGGATGAGCCGCTGCCTTCTTTCCGCATCGCGCAGCTCACAGCCTCTCCAGCCTTCCCGCCACACTGGTGGACTCTGGTCCTTCGCCTAGAGCCCCACCACATACACATTCTTTTGCTCTACTCAGAAAAACTACACACCCCAAACAACAAACCGAAAACAACAGATAACAAACCAAACGAATCCCCAAGTGTTTTAAACCAATGCTCGGGTAGCTTATCAAAAAGAAGGCTCTGACAATGGATTTTTTTTTTTTTTTTTTTTTGCTTTTCTCCACAAGAGGAGGGGGAGACAACAGACAACAGCAAATCACTTCTAAAACACGATACGCTTCACATGTTCTCAGTAAGGAGAGGTAAAATGCCCAGCCGACTGGTGAGGGCGTCTCCTTTGGGTACCTATTTACCTGTACACCTCATTATGCGCGTTGGCTTCATAAACAGCAGTGCCAGGAGCGCGCGTTTTAATGTGATGGGAGTGTCAAGCGTGTGTGTGCGTGTGTGCGTGTGTGTGTGTGTGTGTGTACGCGCCGCGCGCGCTCACGTGTGTTGGGAGGTGCTCGGGCTGGTGAGAGAGGTGCTGTGAGATGACAGACCAGTATCTTTCCACGGCCACGTCTGGGACTTATCTGCGGAACCTCTAGGCCAGAATTCCTAGGCTGGGGTACGAGTTCACCCCATTGAAAGGGGAAGCCCCCAAAAGGCTTCCCTTGAACAGCCAGGTCATTCCTACTGCTTTGTCTGGGAGAAGGGAAGTTGAGGTGCGAGCTATTCCGTGACCGCTGCCTTGATGGATTTGGCCTGGTATTTTTCGCTAGGGGCTCAGAAGGCTCCGTGCGGAGGTAGCTGCTCCCGGAGAAGAGGCAAGGAGGCCTTCAGCTCCCCTCCTTCCTACGCGCGCCAGCGTCAGCGTGCCCGCGCACCGGGCGGGGGCTGCTGATAACTCCTAGTGCAAATTCGCCCCCGCCCTGTGCTCGCCACCCTCTTCCACGTAGCTATTACTGGCCCTCTGCTTCTTCTGGTCGCGTGCTTAAAGCCGCAAGCAATCAAGGAAGGGGCGCCAAATGCCGCGATGGTGACCTGCCCTAGGCCGCCAAGGCTGCGGTTTTCTAGTTCCACCTTGCAGCCCCAGCTTTGTTTTCCTGATGAGCTCGTGGCCACGGGGCCCCACGCCTGCAAGGGGAGTGTGTGCGTGTGCACGGGGAACGGGCGCGCGCGGCGGGCGGGGGGCCATCCCGCCAAGGACACGCATGGGTGTCTGTCCTCCGGCTGCACTTGGCGGGAAAGCTGGGGGCCGCCGGTAGGGCCCGGCGCCCCCTGTTCTCATTACTACCTTTTTGCTTCCCCCAACCCCGGGCTTCATTTACATACGGGCTACTGGTCTGAATTTTTACAGAGCTCCCTCCCTTCTCCCCACCTCTCGGCCCCCGGTCGCACGCGCGCAGGCTCGGAACAAACGCCCCAGTGTGCAGACACTCGCTGTAGGCTTCGGCCGGCCTGGGGCGCGCAACTGGGCCCGGGGGCGCAAAGCAGTCAGCGGGATGGATTCCTGCACCGCTTCCCCGCCACCCTCCCCCACGCCCACACCCTTGACGGCCTCCAGCTCGTGCTGCAGGAAGCCCTCCCAGAAAGCCCCCACCCTTTCCTTTCTGCACACTTCCACCCCCACCCTCCCACATCTCAGTCTCTCCCTGGAAAACGAACGCGCGCGCGTGCGCGCGTGTACACACACACACACGCACACACGCACGCACGCTTTTTCTTCCTCCTCAAATAGATAACCCCTATGGCGCGTCCTTGATACCTTTTGAATAGCATGAGAGTTTAGAGAATAAAAATCCTTATAATGCATTGCTTGTCTTTAGCCAAACACTTTTAACAACCACAACAAAAAGGGGGAGGAGAGACCAAGGGGACTTGAACCAAAAGACCTTTCTTTCTTTCTTTCTTTCTTTCTTTTTTTTTTTTTTTTTAAAAAAAGCCTGCAAGTCAAAAGGTCATTCTCCAAGTTTGTAAATAAAATTGCAAAGGGAGTCCTTAAAGGAGTGGAAAGAGGAAGGAAGAAAAAAGCCCACAAGTTACACAAAATGCTGCACTGGAAAAACAAGACTGGGCGATTCTTTAAAAAAAAAAAAAAATGTGTCTTAAGAAACCAAAAGGGGAAAAAATTGGAGGAAAAAAGAAAAAGAAGAAAAGGTAGAAAAGGCAAAAGAAGTTTCTAAAGAAATGTGTGCTTTGCATCCTACAATAGGAAAATGTAGCCATTGCCCTCCTTCAGACGAGACATTTCTAATTTGTTCCGTCTGTCAGGAGGGGACTATGAGAGGTTTGGGTGCAAATTCATTATCTCTGGCAACGCAGAACGTAGTGTGGGGACTGAAAAAGACCGTGGCAATGGATGAACAATAGGGCTTCAGTTCATCAGTAACAAAAGCAGTGGGGAAATTGGTTGAGTTTCAGAGCACGTCCTCCTCGGCAGAGGGGGCTGGACTAGACCTTGGACAGCCCCCCCAAAAACTTGCCGAGCCTCGCACACACCACTTCACTCTCCACTCCGAGGCTCAGGGAGCAAGTGCCTGGCGTGGGGGGGAAAAGTTGGCTTTTTATCCTCCTTGGTCTTTTGCACCCTTCTCTCCCCAGAAGGGAAGACCCGTTTAAACTATTTTAGACGCAATCAAGCAAGGATCACTATGTGGAATTGAGCGGCAGTTTTAAATGTGCTTAGGAGAGGAATGATATGAATTTTTTTTCCTTTTTCTTTTTCTTTCTTTCTTCTTCTTCTTCTTCTTTTTTTTTTTTTTTTTTTTTTTTTTTTGGAGACGCCGAAAGGAGCCTGTTGGTGTGCTGCGGCCGCGCTGTGACTGGATCTTGTCTTCTGCTTGTCTTCTGTCTGGCGCCTCGATTCCTGTCCGGCTGGATTTGAGGGGCAGCACTGCCTGGCGCAGGGAGATCAAGTGAGTATCAAGGCGGCCCTCAGGCTGCAGCTCTGCCGGTGGTGCTAGCAGTGCCCGCCGCGGCCCAGCCTCCGCACTCCTCATCTCGCCCGCTAGCCGGTGCCCGCAGAGGCCGCCGCGGGCCGCTCCGAGCGCCAGTCCGGGCCTTTGCTTCAGCTAATTGATTGTGTGCCTCTGATGCCAAACCTGTTGATCTTGTAAGTTGCCTGAGCCAGGATAGTTAATTATCCACGGGTCTGACTCCCAATCGCAGAAAGATGCCAGAAACATTTCACGTTGGAAAGGGGAAATTTGTACGTAATTTTGTGTTGTTATTGATAGGACTTTACCCTGTTAAATCTATAGCTAAATACAATTTTATTTTTGCGTTCCTGTATTCTGGGTTCGCATGTTGAATAATTCGCCCCAAAGTTGAAATTACCCGACAGTGAAGCAAAGGTCTGATTCGCTCCTGGTGGAAAACTTAAGTACAGTAACTAACTCGATCTTACGGCTTTCCTATTCCTTTTTCTTTTTACCTTTTGTATTTGGGGAGGCGAAAGGCCGCTCTACGGGGTTATCGCAAGTTCAACTTCATCAAGATGCAACCTTCGTGGTTAGTTATTGGGACTTGGAGCGATTCCTTCTGACGCTTCTGGCATCCGAGCGGAGACTGGTTTTAACGGTTTGCCTAGGGCCCAGACCCAGCTGGGGAAGGCAAGACCTCCTTCCCGTGGCCTGGAATTATCTGTGGAAACCCAGGGCGCTGGGAACCCGAGCAATGTGTTTGCATTAGGGTCTGCGGCATTTTCTCTTGCAAATGTACCCGCGGTGCTTGAATGGGAGATTGTCTCCGGGGGTCAGGGCAGCAGTGGAATTGAGCAGAAGTTACACTGGAGGCCCTGTCAAGTCACGGCCACGGCTGTGGGGCCCCTTTGGAGCTCTGGCCGCTTTGGGCCCAGAACTACGGGGTTGGATTCAGTTTCCTCCCTCTCCTGGTGCCACATTTACCTGCCACCCTCCTTCTCCACCTTGGCACCAGTAATTAGGGCTTAGTTTCAGGAACGAGCTACTAGAGTCACCATCATTGAACTAGTGCAGTACTTTCATTTTGCAAAACCAATAGCCCCACCCCACCAATCCAAAATACAATAAGCATAAGAAATCATAAAAGAAAAGCAACCTATATTCAGGAGTGAAGACTTCCTGAATATTGGATCTTGGGGGGATGGGGGAAGGGAATTTTAGAAATCCACCACTTTACAGCAATCAGGTTCTACATTATTCATTGATTTACTGAGGGAAAGAGCCAATCAGAAACTGGAGATATGAATGCACATCTCACTGTTCTGTGGCTTTACAGTAAACTATTTGCATCTTTCTAATGGATTAGACATTTATCCAGGGATTCCTATTGTTTGAAAGGCCTGGAATTCAGTTCCTTAAACATTTAGAAAATAAGATTGTATTCTAGTCTTAAAATCTTTACATAGAAGGACTCTCACTCCTTTTTTGAATGGCAGATTGCAAGGTTCAAATCCTTCATGTTTCTTAAGTCCCTCTTCCAAGCTAAAAATAAAAGGAGAAAGAAAAAATTAATTTCCCAAACCTCTCCAGATTCTGCATATTTTGCATTCCCATTATCATGCATGTCTCCATTTAAATGCAAATTAGCATATTTAACCCTGTGGATGCTGAGGCCCTGGATCCACTATACTGGGATTTTATGGACTCTCTTGGCATTTTAAGGATTTGTGGAAATTGTAGTACTTTAAATGAAGCCATATCTAGATATGATTTTATATATGTATATGTATGTGTGTATACATATATATAAACTGTGATCATTTGTTTTCTTGACTGTTTTTCAGATGAGACTGCAAAGAAGCATAAATGAATAGACTATCTAACCAACCAAAGGTAATTCTAAAATTTACATTCCATAAAATGAAAGTGATGTACAAAATCAAAACAGATTATTATTTACTGGGTGTCAGGCCTTCGGTGTATTGCATGTCTCCCAGTGCAATAGATAGAATTTCAGAAAATCTAAGTTTTCATATGTTCAGTTCTTTCCCCTGTAAGGAGTCTTTATATATCATATATCAAGCATAACACTAGCACAACCTGTAACTGCCTATAAAAAAGAAATTTGGGATACAGAAGAAATATCAGTACTTTTATCAGAAAGTAAGAGTCAGAAACCTTACCTGAGCTACACAAATGGGTATAAATTAAATGACTTTTATAAAGAAAATGGTAGTCTTGATTGTGTTAGGGGACTGTGGTTTACACGCATAAGAATCATATAAATCAAATATTTTAAAGGGATTTTGGTGGTAGGCCACTTCTTTGTGTACTCTGCAGTAGTGTGAATAGGATTCAGGGATCTTCTAATATTGGTGACAAACCTGATGTATCTGAATTTATGGAATAGCATAATTCTGTTCCAAATATATGGAAAATCATAACTTTTTAGTTTAAACTTAAGCAGAGATTGTTTATTCCCAAGTAAACCAGGATGTTTTAATTCACATTTCAGCCATCTGGAGACCTATAAAAAGATTAGAGAACAAGCATGACAATCACATCCTAATCTACCAGTTATTAATGGGAATTTATTAGAGAATGAACAGGCAAGCCATTTGAATTCAGTGTATCTTTCAATATGTAGATTTCAAATCGAGCTCAACTTAATAGCTTTTTGCAAACAAAAATGTCTGATTTTAAAACATGAAGGTGTTAAGAGTTGCTCTTAACAATGTGTGACAGACATTGCCAGGATTCTTTAGAACTGCACGTTCTTTTAAGTTGTCTCCCATTCTATAATCATTCAACCTTTAAAATATATATGGTAAACCACAGCATAAATATTGGCAAAATTGAAAAAATCAGGTGCTTGATGTTAAGCCCTTCTGTGTATTTTGTTTTATTTCTCCATATCCTGAGAAATGATGGAGAGGTAAAATATTTAACTGGTTATATGGCTAGTGAACAGGCTGCCTATAATCTTGATATTGGCTCATTTCACTTATTGAACCTCCCATGATGGATCTATGGTATGTGTACCAGGATTGGAGGCCAGTCCTTGAGGAAGTTGATTTGACTATGTGATGTTGCCCTAGAAGATGCTGTTTTAAGGCAATATCTTCTGTAACTTCTAATCATAGAAGCATCTCAAATGTTGTGTTTTGGCACATGATGAGTACTTTGGTTCTTAAAATGCATTTAATTGTCAAGTGTGGAAATATAGCCATAATAATTTGCAAATTCACATAAACATGGATTTAACACACACACATATATACACATATACACAGACATGCATGCATCATATATCTCTACTTTCGCCAGCCCCCAACCAAGTTTACTTAAAGCAAGAAAATAGTATAAAAATATCTGGAATTTATTGGGCTTTGACTTAAGGAATTGAATATACTTGATCACATGGTTGCTTTATATAATACATGCCAAATCACTAATGATTCCGCTTCTGGGTCTTGGAAAGCAAGGCCACAATACTCTTCAATATTCCAAGGATTCAAAGCTCATTAGGGTTTTACATAATGTCAGTGATGTGTTAACTTTTTATTCCGTAGTTTATGTTGTGACCAAATAATTTGAGAAGGAATGGCAATTCCAGGATTGTGTTTCTCTGAATTAGTTTGTAGTTTGCACATGTACTTTATGTATAACCTAATGCAGCCATTTCTGGTCTTACTTCCTGATTCATAATTTGATAAGAAATATAGATGAGCAGTGTCCACAGCTTAGTCTTTTCTAAATAATCAATACTAGAATGCTCACCACAAAAGCAAATAAATAAAAAAGGAAAAGTTGACATCTGTGTTATTAAATCATATCTTTAATTGGTGTGATATTAGTGTCAAAATTCTTCACTGGGGGCTTTTCCTAACAGTTCTGGTCTTGTCAGTCTTTTCTACAGGTGTACATATGTGTGCTCTGTATGTAATTGGATAAGCATACTCATACTCTTAAACAAATAGATTACTGAATTAATGAAGGAGTATACATTAATTCTGAAAATGTGTTAATTATTGGGGGAAATGGTCAACCTAAAGAAATGGGGAATATGTATTGTGATAAGCTAGTGATGTGTACAATGTGTATTGATTCATTACATTCTTGTAGCATATATTTTAAGAATGGTAACACCACTAAACTTACCTTGAATTCTGAAAAACAATCCATAAAGTTCACCCATGGTGAATATGCCTGTTATGTAGACTACTTTGGATGTTTTGTTGATTGATATCTGTATATTAGAACTATAGTTCCACATAGTTCTATACATATAATATACATATTATAGATATGCTAAACATAGATGACCCATTAGGAAGGAAAGAGAAGAAAAGAATTCCTTGAAATGATCATATTCACACTTTGAAAAGTTCTAAGGAATGAGGCTAATTCATTCCTCCCTAGGTAGGAGAAAGATAGGAGTGAGGAAAGGGAAGGTGAAGGTACAGTTATGCTCTTAACATCCAGGTGTTTTAGCTGTATTTTCCAGGAGGGAACAATACTTTTTTCATAGTTGCAAAAGCAAAAGCAAGACTAGTGCATTTTGTCTTTCTCTATGAGAATTGATGCTTAAAACAATAGACAAAGGTTCAGCTTTTTTATTATAGCAGAGCTATGTACAACATTAGAAACTATTGCTGCAACGTTTACCTGTGCTGCATTCTAACACACATACCCTACATATGCAGTCATTTTCTAAAAACCAGGATGAAGTCCACCTGCTTAGAGCAATTCAGTTTGAACTTACAGAACAAAATATGCTACCCTATCGCCATGGTACATAGATACAAAACATGACTGAGCTGTGAAGCCATTAAAAACACAACACCAGAGCAAATTGTCAATGTAATCACACATCAACTCACTGCGTAATACAGATCTGATTCCCAGCCCTAGAAAGCGAGGCCCTGCTTTAAGCAATAGCAAAGTGCCTTCCATCTGTCTGCCTATGCAATCTGCCAGAAGAGAAATGCAGGCAAAGACGTTCCCCAGACCTGAAATGCTTTTATCTGTCCTTAGAGAGAGATTTCTTCCAGTCTTTGGATATTAGAGCGATCTACACTAGCACCGAGGAGGTAAAAGGCCGCGGGTTGCTTTTCCAGGAGCAGTCGGTAGTGCTAGCGGAAGAAATGTTGATTGAGAAAATAGGGCTTGTTGCAATGCTGCTACTGCTGCTGCCGCCGCCGCCGCCGCCGCTGCCGCCGCCGCCGCCGCCACCGCCGCCGCCGCCGCTGCTACTCAGGCAGCAGGCGTGGGGCAGTTGGCTGATCACTGATGCATATCAATAACCATGTACTTGAGATTTCTCATGACATCATCATTACCTTGGTCTCCCGCGGTCTCGAACCTTTGACCTTGCCGGGCTGGTCCACGATTTGGCAATGAAAGCCCCTCCAATGATGGCCCTTTTCTCCTTCTTTCAGACCGGGGGCAGCAGCACACCAGCAAGACGGCATCTTCTCCTCCCCAGCCTAGAAGCCCTGTGAAATCGAGGATCTTCCCCCCAAAACACTTACATACAAGATATGTGCAATCAAGCTGCCACCACTTGGTAAAAAACTCATGATGCCTAACCCAAAAGGATGGGGAGCAGATCCTTGAATCAGCTGTCACTTCTATAGAATGGGATTTTTTTTTTCCTTCCTCCTTAACCTGCGCTGGAAATTGCCGTTGGCTTTATACATCTCTATAGAGGAAGGCTAAAGAGTCCTGCGTGAGAATGAAGCGATTTACAATGCAAATAGAGGCCTGTGAAGGGATGGATGCCGCTGCTCACTCCCAACAGCTCGCTGCACCTTAATAGCTGGTTTTATTTTCTGATATTAATAGATGAATTGTTGGCTAACGCTGCCGGAGATTACTTGCTGGAAGGTGAAAAAAGTTCGGAATAAACTCTGAAGGCAACAGATCTTATGTGGATGTTTTAGCCGCACATACACAAACAGAAACCAGGTCATATTTACATAAAAGGAGGAATCTTAAGCATGGCAAGTATCCTGGACGACTACTCTTCAGGACTGGTGGAAAGGATCGGGATCTGGAGTCTGGCAAGACGAAGACAGAGGCATGTGAGGGAAGCGAGTTGTTATCTTTGGTTATCTAGCTGTATGAGTGTATTGGTCTTCATAAAGCTAGATAACCGAAAGTAAAAACTCCTTCAAGATCGCCGGGGAGCGTGTGAGAAAGAAAGACTACAACCCAAGAGACAGTAAAAACCAGAAAGGTCAGGAATACTTATTGAATCTAACTTGTTTTTGTTTTTGTTTTTCCTTATGATGGAAGGTGGGATGAGAGGAAATTGACATATATATGCTGAGATATAAACGTATCAGATCTTGAAAGGGGTTGTTTCAGCTGCAAAGGAGAATTGTATAGTACTAATGAGTAATGATGCATGTACACTTTGTTCTATTTAGGGTAAAAGTTCATATAAGAGCAACTTTTTTTCTTCGAAAGATATTGTGGAGATGTCTGATACCTAGTTTAAAAATGATTCCATAATTATGTAGACGTGGGCAGTTCCCTTCTGAGGCTCCTCCCCCCCAAAATTGAAGATTGTGCTTGGAAACTACTTTAAATGTATTTGGGCTGTATGTCAAATTACATAAAATTAGACTTTAAGAAAAGTTTATGCTGAGAGGTTAATAGTTTTATATCTATTGAAGACTTAGAACTAGCAGGGAAAAATGAAGAAAAAACAAAAGCAAAGGCTGATTTTTATTCTTCTATTCAAAATACAAGGACAGATGCTTCTCTGTTCCAAGAGGGTTTCCTTGAGGAAGCTACTGAAGCAGAAAGACATGATGGAGACGAGATCGCCTCCCCTCTTGTCAAAGTGTTAAAAAAATGTTCTGTCTTACTCTGCGCCTAGCATTGGAAATGAAAGTGACATTTACGCCACAACCCACGTGTGCGCCTCCTCTCTTTTTGTTTAAGGATGATCAGGTCTATCCAGGAAACAGCTCTGGCATCCCAAACTGAAATAATTAGGACGTATATAGACCTGACAAAAATGGAAAGGGGGTGGGGAATCTGAGGGTCTGTCCTGCCTAATTGATTCCGCTAAACGGAATGCAGGAGATGTGAACGGCAGGACGCTCCGATTCCCACGCTCGGGGGCAAGTGGTAAAGCGGGCCGGCAGCCTATGACAGACAGCCCTGTTGGGGGGTAGGGGTATGAAAAAAACATCAAGTGCACACACCATACTCATCTCCATCGCTTAAGAAAGTAAAGGCATTTCCCACCCACAGCCATCTGCAGCCTCCCAAATGGCAAGGCCAACTGATCTGTAGCTGCTGCATACTGTCTGTTTCTGTTAATTTTTAACCGCTGTTTAATTTGGCCATGATTAAGTTTGGCTTTCTTCTTTGGTTGAGATTTTCAGAATTTAAGGAAAGCTAGTAGAAAGTGATTCCCATACTGCCCATACTGCCTGCCCCATCTGTGAAATCCTCAGTCTCTACTTATGGCCTTGTGACCACCTTTTGGCTTTTGTTTTGGCTGGGTTGTATTTTAACTATAAATCTCTGTGTAACAGTCATTATTATGACTTCATCAGGTTGTTTTCCTCTTAAGATGACACACCTAGGAACTTGGCCTGATTGTGCTAATTAGATACACTTTGGAAGTCAAACTATGAAGTCATCAGCCTATAGAAAGTTGATTACAGTAACAATAAATAAAAGGTTGTTTTGGAATGGTCCCAGCTAGATGCATTCTAAACAGGCATTGTAAATCTTAATTTAAAAATTACTATTCTTAGCTTTATAAACTTTGGGGTTTAGAAGTCCCATTGTAGTCTTTTCATTAAAGTTCTTAGAGTTTGCCACATGTCACCAAGCAAACATTTGTGAAGGCATTTACACATAAACACAACCATTGCAATAAGATGCCCAAAATAGCCTGTTATCTTCCACGTGACCTAGATTACTGACCCTCTCAAATATATAAATTTTCTTCAAAGGCAGTACATTTTCCTTTATAGCTTCAATTCCTTGTAAGACTTCACACTGGAAAACCCTGTAAAACCACTGTTAGCTTCTTTTAAAAACTCTGAGAGACTTTAATAACATAAATTCTCAATTTGGCTGCTGAACACGTGCCAAAGTTTTACTACCATAGTGACCGTTGAGAAGACCCTTGTTTATTTACATCTAAAGCACTGTTTGTGCAAACAACCTTTCATTGTTAAGTGCCTGTATTCCTTTCATTTACTTCATGTCCAGGGGTGCTATTTACCTAGAACCATTGTCTACTACAATTAACATTTACATTACAAAGTGTGTGGTTTTCTTTCTCAAGGAGGTTCAATTAAGGCAATAAGATGTTTGTGGGGGAAACCTATTGTTTACTGAAAGCACTCAATGGAGTCAAATTACTGACACTTTTGCCTACATCTTGGTCTTTTATGTAAATATGTTAAATATAACATCTAAGGAAAATAAACAATATTATAATTATATGTTTGCCATTGTCATATCAAACTTGCTTTGTATCATACTAATGTTGCATAACTTATCAATCAATAAAAATACATTTCAATGTTATTTTCATTTTATTTTTTGCTGTTCCACTGCTCTTGCTGCAACATGTCCCAATTTTTCTTTTTTCTTATTACACATCAAACTTCTGACATTTTGTTTTATTTGTGTGTGTTGAAGAGAGGTACTGTATCTGGGCATGGGTCTAAAGGGTGTCTGAGATAATCTCTACAATGACCTTATAATAAGGTGATATTTCTTTGAAATCTGAAATATTCCAAAGGCATGTACATTTAAGTCAAAAGAAGTGTAAATATCAGTTAAGTAGTTCTTTGAAAGCTAGTTTTAACATTGGCAGAAACCGGATCAAGTTTATTTAGCATACCACTGCATTGTAAAACAGTTGGAGTGAAGTTGCAGGTTGCGTGAGTATGCATGTTAACTAGTGGGAACCAAGCACAGTCTTTGTGAAAGGGGAGCAGCAGATTGCTGTGCAAGGCCAATGTTAAAAAGGCAGCTGAATTTAACACCATCTGGAAGAAAAGATCCCTTCACGACTTTCTCACACCGTCAGACAAAACTAGTGTCTCTTGTTCCGAGCCCTTGTCTATGCAACTATACAATACTGAGTCATTATACTTTTGCTGAGAGAAAATTTGAGAACACAATATGGGTAACCAGTGAATGACCAAGTTTCATTGTGCCCGCTTAAGTCGATTGAAATCTACGTCTAGAGCTATGAATGGTTGTATTGTTTTCCTCACCAGGGCTGTACTAAATGTCAGCACAGTGTAAAGAAAAACTTGAAGTCTGCAAATAACTTACCAGATCTCAATTATAATATTTTCCCACACTAGAACTAATATCATTGCGAGGGACTACATTGCAGAAAATACAAAAAGAAATAAAAGAAATAAGAGAGTTCATTAAGAAGTTATTTTATCCAGACAAACATTTTAATTTGCTGATGGGAACTTCAATTCAGGCTGCAGGCTGAGTTGAGGAGTGGAATTCGTTACTTGAAAGTTCAAGTTACAAAAATGCTAAACAAATATCTATTTCTACCTTTAAACATTCTTATTAGATATAAAAAGACCCTATGGGTTTTACTGCTAGTTCTGTTTAGAATTGTTAGTGTAAATCTAGTTTAAATTTTGCTTTAAATTTTGGCACACTGCTCTTTCAAAGTTTGCCATTGTGATTGACATTGTAAAAGAACACCATAGACATACATATCCAAAAATATACAAGACCATTCTGTCACCTCCCAAGGTGGATTCTAGTGCCCTCAGAAATATACTTCCCCTTTATGTGACACTCCTCCCTCCACCTTTGTGTGTGTGTGTGTGTGTGTGTGTGTGTGTGAATCAGTTATCCTTAGGGTTAACATTCACACAGTCTATTTGACTGTAAACAGTCAGAAAAAGGAAACAAAGCAGTTCAGAAAGAGTAAAAGGAGTTGATTGTGTATGTTTTATTAGGATGTCTATTTTAAATATAATTGACTTTGCAATTTTGTTATTGTGTCACCAAGTGTCGCATAGTTCTTAACATGTAAGTGCAAAACAATGAGTAATTGCTGTTTTGCTGAATAATACATCCAAGTTGCCAACGTCAAAGGTATTATTTTGTGTATTTCTAAACAAGAACGTTAACTGCAGGTTTTGACATCTAAAATCTTTTCATGAAATACTTAGAAATAGGCTGATAAAACACCTTTAAAACTAAATATAAAGATACAATCAACTTATTTTTCTTGTCCTACTTTATGATACTAGAAAATTAACAATGAAAAGTCATTCAACAATCGAATTGGAAATAACAGACACAATCATACAAAAAAATCCAAAAGAACAACAAAATTGAAATTGGATAGGGATATCTTTAAAAAAAGAAATAGGAAAACTTCTGCAATATCTTTGCAGAATATGAATGGACATCTTAACCCGTACCTGTTCCCTACTGAAGTTACCATTATTATGCATAGTAATGAGATAAATGCATTATTTACATTCAAAATGGACTATTTCCCCGCAGTTGCTTTTCTTTAAGTATTCTTAAGCACTAAATTTTCTACTACAAGCACTCTGTGTTTATTTTAAAAAGTAAAATGATTCTCTCATTTGGAAATATGTGAAATTCCATTTGATTTTGTGTCATTTAATGAAATTAAGAAATGTTTAAATAATGAGATTAGGATGAGTACATTTCAAATTCAGAAATATCCATCCTATTCATAAACTACATGTTAACACTTCAGAATATTTTAGCATTTTAAGAATTTTGACTTTTTGGAAATGGAGAGATGAAGCCAAAGATTTTATTTTCTAATGTGTCTAGAAAATAAATGAAGGAGTGTGTTAACTATTTATCTAGGTTTGTTTTTTTTTTCCTCCCACGGATCTATACACCTCTGGGAATATCTTTGTGGCCTAAGAATATTGATACTCTTTTCCCACTTTGCCTTTCTGTGACTTATCTCCCTCTAATTTGCTAGAGTAAGTAAAACACATCATATGTTGCATTGGGATGGATGTTGTTGGTGGTGAGATAGGTGACTCTGGACAAGGTGTCCCTTAAGAATAAGGACTAACTAGAACCCAAGTTATTGAGGAAAAGGTATTTGTAATACTGGGCCAATTGTTTCAACATTAGTACTTGAGACAGTTAAACAGGTTCTACAGCAGTGGGGGCATGTAAGGCAGTTCTTCAGTGTCTCTGGATTTTAATGGATGGCTTTTTATCCTGTTTTTCTGTTTCTCAATTTCTTAGCACAAGTTAAACAAGCTAGTATAGACATCAGTAGAAACTCCATTCCTATTTGATTAGATAACCCATTTCACCCCTCCTGGGAATCGTTCAATTTTATTGTGGAATTAATTCTAAGATGATGAATGGAAATGAAAAGTATATAGTTATGATTGCTTCTAAGGAATATCTGCCCTCCCTCAATCAGGGCCCCGGGAGTTAGTGCACTTCCTTAGAAAGGTGATGACCATCTTTGAGGTAGGAGCTTGTGGCTTTCCGTTTTGCAGCCAACTGCCAGACCACAGGGGGTAGAGCTTTAAAAAATGCAGATAATCGACTATATTCATGGAAATATGAAGTTCTGAGCCATATTTGTTCAAAGAGAAGCACATCACTGTGCTTGGTGTTTGACTCGGTTTTAGCCTAGCGCCGGCACAATGCATTCTAGAGATCTAAAAATAGCCAAGCTTAGCAGTCGCCTCTCAAGGTGCTTGGCGTGGGCGGTGTAGAGAGGAGACAGCCGACTCTGTGACTGGCAGCAGGAGCGGCAAGGCTAGGCAGTGGCAGCAGCGAAGGCTGCCGGTGCGCAGCTGGGCAGCACGACGCCTCCGGGCTACCGCCAACAGCCCAGGTCCTCCCGCAGCTGAGGTTGCTCGCGGCTCGCGCATGAAAGCCAGCATCTGATTGGTGTTTCCCGGGAGACGAGCTGCCTGAGCTGCCGAAGCTGGTGCGCCGGCGCGCGCGCTCCCAGAGCTGGCGCGCGGTTGGGAGGCTAGGGGCGCGCTGCGGCCCTGGTGGCGGGTTGGGAGGCTTCCCAAATTCGCGCGAGCTTAAGTTCCCGCGCCCGTTGCCCGCGCCTGGGAGGCTGCCTGATTCCAGCGCGGCGCTGCAGAACGCGGTAGAGTCGGACTGTCAGCCCCTCCTTTGCCAGGCACGCTCAGTTGCGCCCGCGAAGGCTGCTCTGTATTTTTTATTTATTTATTTATTTATTTATTTATTTATTTATTTATTTATTT